>JAQGBJ010002770.1:0-15111 GCA_034698345.1 Sphaeridia pumilis
GGAAACATACGTGCTTGTTAATTCATGCAGAAAAATTTATGTAGTGAAAGTAATAGCGGTGGGTTTACCACATTATGGAGTTTGCATAGCAGGGTGGGGAACCAAAGTGGAGAGAAAAGGCGGGAAAAGGATCAGTGCGTTAACGTTCGGTTAGGTGTGTGCTATTTTCAGCTTTTTGCGAAAAATCTGTCATTTGTTTTCTATTCTTATGAGTGTTTGTTTGCATATTAACTAGCAAATAAAGCAAACTCAAGTCAAGCGGACCTCAACCAACTAAAGAATAGTCTCGTAAATTGAATACTGTATCAAACGGCATTTAAATATAACATCAATAACCAAATCTTGTCACTTGAAATTTTGAATTTGGCGCCAAATTTTCTCTTTCAATAGGTGAGCTATCAATTACTCTGCATAAAAAGAAGAGTGCATCGAACCCGGCGTTACAAAATAATTTGCATGTAACATTGCGTCAATAACAACGTTACACTTACTCATCTTCTAAAGAATCTCATACTTTCTTCCACTGCACCCGTCTCGTAACGCTATACACTTACACGACAATAGCTCATCTTATTCTTCCTTTATGCAAGGCGACAGCTCATCTACGAAGATTCCGTTACTCGTTTTTTTTCTACGAAGAATGGAACGAAATGGATCGAGCGAAAAAAAGCGGCGGCTACTGTGAAAGCTATTACAATCCCACCACGCCTTTCACATTATTGACATTATGTACATAGAAGAGCGTTGAATGTGGATACTGAAATGAACGTGATGAGTAACAGTAACGAATGGTTTTTCTACGAACAAGAATGCTTGAGCAAAATGAGTAGTTTGCAATTCAATGGTTCGTACGTAATAAAAACTCGAGACGACGGTAGTCGAAGAGAATATGAGAATGCAGGAATCAGGAACATAATGTAAACGTAAAAAATGAATGAGGTTTTTAAAAAGCCCTTCAGAATACCTAACAACTGTATGTATAAACACAGTATTTTTTCTAGTACTTTTGTACCTAAAGTATCCGTAAAAAACTGGAAAAAAACTCCTTCGTTAGTAGTCATTTCAACAGATGGTTTTCAACATGAACCCACGTGTTTTGCTTCAGGCTTTTTCAGGTAGACAAACAACTGGGAGAGAATTCCTAGTCTTTTTTAATGTCTTTATTTCGAGGTATATACATTCCAGCGAATCTAGTGGAATTTTCTCTTGTGGAAATGATGCATTTTTCATGTTGGGTTTTTATGAAAGAGCCTGGAGAAAGCACAGTTATTTCACTTGAAACTGCAACAACCTGAAATCTAGAAGCGTGGCTAGCTTCCATACTCTTCTTGAAACAAACACTTGAGGTGGCAAGAGTGAGGGCTTTTTGTTACGCTATGATTCGGTGATTCAGAAGATTGATACCACTGTTTGCTCCATTTTGATTGTTGATATTATTTACAATTGTTTACAAATGTAAACAAACGAAAATCGATCTTGGTATTCAAGAAGAAGCGCTTAAGCGCTGCCTGGCTCTCAAGGGCGTGCTTCAAGCGTCCTTGGATTTTCGATGGCGCTTGAGGACGTCCAAGAGCGGGAGCGAAGCGTGTCATTGAGAAATGTAACATGTTAAGCGCTGGTGACGATGAGTCATTGAGTTTAAGTAATTAGCGGCGGGAAGTTTTGAATTTGAACTAAAGTGTGTGTGTATTTTCTACTTTCAGATCCGCCTAAACTGACCCTTCGATTGGGCACTTCGCTCAACCCAAACGCCATCAAGGAAAACGACGACGTGTATTTTGAATGCATGATTCAGTCCAACCCGCCCTACGACAAGTTGGTGTGGTTTCATAACGTGAGTTTGTTGGAATTTTGACTGGCTGGCTCCACCCCTTTTCAAACTTCAAAACTACTAAAATTTTGGTTTCGACGCTTCTGTAGTTGAGCCACATAAAGCAATACAAAATATTACTGATGAATCGCTTAAGCTTTGTTAAAGGCAAAGTTTAAGCACTTTTGTTAATGTTGTCAGTCTTAAGTGCCGTTTTTCTAAAATTTGAATTTCCGCCGCAACTAAATCAACTAAATCACGATTCACTTTTCAAAAAATCACAATTTGACGGTGCAGAAAATTTTCGCGCCAAAACAACTTTGTAGCCTTCACTCCGCTTTACTCTCATCCAAACAAGCCTTGTTAACACAACTTCCACATTTTGAATTTCCCGCCACTTATATTTTTCCCGCTCTCCTCACTCCCGTCGTTCACTCAGTCACCAGTCAAGCAGTCAGATTACATGAGATAAGCTTGAAAATGCATGTACGTGCGTCTTGTAATCTTTAAACGTTTTACTCGAGAGTAAACTACCTGCCTTTTACTCTATTTTACAAAATTCTCCTTGATATTTGCCATTTCCCATTCAACTTTGGCAGGCGCCCATTTCAAGAAAACGGCACGGTAAAACTTATGGAACCGTCAGAGGCTTTTAGCACATCATGGAAATGCCGCCACGTACATAACCGCCGCCATTCTCCCTCGTCTACAGCCCTGCTAACTACTTTCAACTCCCGTGTAAAGAAAAGAGCTTTTTATGCATCTTGGCAGCGACCAGAAAAGTTTATGCATACACGTAATGCTTTTAATGGCAAAAATACAATGGAAAGCCACCCGCCAGCGTTTACAACCAGGCACGGGGAATATGGAAGCAAGAATACGAATTCAAACAAATCACAGGCCCACTTTCACCTACACAATCAAACGACTCAAGGCTCCTACTCACAAAGCTACTTAAATATGGCGCGGTTTGAATCCATTTTCCCGCCTCCTCGCTATTCGTACGTGTAAAAGTGGCGAAAAATCTTGAGATTTTACTCAATCTTCCATCTTCTCCGTACCTATATTTATGTACGCGGCGGTGGTGCTGACTGAAATTACGATGATGCGAGATTAAGGCAGAGACATTTGTATATGCAGGCAGCGAAGGAAAAGTATGTAGAGAAAGTGGCAAAGTGGTTTGCTTTTCACGCTTCACAGACTTGAGGAAAACATATGCGACAGGCTGATTTACTTGACACTTAAATAGGCTCTCCGAAGAGTAAAAACTTTTTGGCGGGAACGCTCATTAAGCAGGTGACGTGATTAAGGCGTCATTTGCTTTTTGCGAAAAAAACAGATTTTTACAAATTTTGCCTCGCTGGGTACGGGACAAATGCTAATTTTTTTAAACAGAATGGTGCGGGGGGAAGAACAAGTTTTTTTTAAAAATAATGTCATACTTGAATGCCGTTTAAAATATAGCTGCTAATTCGCCATCTTCGAAGACAGATAAAGTGGACGGACCCAGTGAGGCAATTTTGAATAGGACATCTCCTTCCTCCACTTTTTTCTCTATTGACCGCCTGCTTGACTTTCACCTTCCGCTACGAGACCAGAATACCCAAAAAGTCGAACTCGAAAAGGCCATATAACCTTCGGTTCGGTGGTGTAACTCAACCTTGTATTTGAAAAACTTTGCGTGACTTGAATTAAAAATCAATTCGATATCAAGAGACCGGTCATATAACTAAAGAGAAGAAAAGGCACACACACTCTCTTCGAATACGCCATACTAAACTAAAACCCCTGTGTCACCTTTGTTTCGTTTTATTTTTTTCTCGATCTTTTGTACTCTTTTTTACGTCACGTTTTTACGTTGCTGGGCTTCCGCTTCTTGCCTTTTGATAACCTGGAATTGAAAGAGAGAGAACAAGACTTGACTGGTTTCTGAATCTTTTTTTATGCAGGGGGAGCCACTGAACCATCGAACAGCGCAAGGTGTGCTGTTCAGCAACCAAAGTTTAGTTCTTCAAAAAGTGAGCCGACCATCCGCGGGCAACTACTCGTGTCGAGCGACCAACAGCCAAGGAACTGGGGAGAGCAACCGGGTTCGACTCGGTATTATGTGTAAGTTTGACCTTTTGGTTGTTCAGGGTCAAAGGTCGTGGAGATGGTTTGACCTTTGGTCGGTTTGAGGTCATTGACCTTTGCTATTTCCGTGACCTACTGATCTAGTAATGTGGGAGGTGTGTTTGTTGTAGCAGTTTCGCTGCCGGCTATCTGACAGTAGCACGAAATTGAATGATTGCTCTCTCTCTTTCATGATGATGAGCAGGAATCGATATACCGTTGACAAGTCAGGCGAATTTCCTATTGCTCACGTCGGACCTCCGGGCAATTTTGTTGTTGTTTCCAATGTCATTTGTCGGTTGCTTTACCGTTGTTTGTTGCGGTGAAAGTAATCTACAGAACGGATCGGAAAACTCGCGTCTTTCCAACAACGTGTATGTGACCTGCTTTTCCACTTTCACTTTTAGACGCCCCGACATGTCAAACGGAGCTGCCACCGACAGAAGCCGTAATTATAGCAGCGTCCCGCACCGAAGATGTCAACATTACGTGTCACATGGATGCACTCCCGGACAACCTCAAGTTTTTCTGGTCGCATACCAATAACGTCGGAGATACCAAGGAAATCAACAGCGAAGCATTTGCAAGTCACGGATCCACAAGCGTCCTAACCTACAATCTTAGGTCGGATGAGGACTTTGGAGCTGTGTTTTGCTGGGCAGCTAATGGGATCGGGTCGGCTGAAAAGCCGTGTGCCTACCAAATTGTTCCGGCGGGTGAGTGATTTTTTTATTTTCAAGGGCTAAAAATTGACGGTTAATTATGCTATACTTTGGTGCCGTTTCAAATTATTTTTGAAATTTTGACCACGTGTGAACAGTTTTCTCAGTCTCCAAGTCGCACGAATTTTTATACATTTTCCCAAAGTTATTTCCATCGATTCCCCCCCCCACCCCACCTTTCGAATTACATTACAATCAAACACACACACAACTCACAAACCTCTCAATGTCAAACGGCCTTTATGCATGCAACCGGATACTTTCGATATATGACTTTCACTCTCGATTCTTCTCCCGCCGAGTGACTTTCAGCCTTTTGTTCCCGCCTTTTCCGCCATATAAACCTGACTGATCCAATTTCAAAAAGCTTTAATTAATTTCCCTTGATCAAACAATAATATTCCTTACCTTTATTCGATACTTCCAATATGAATTTCATGATTAAAGACAATGCCAGATTAACGAAAGGTATCGAAATTTCAAAAACTTTTACTTGTTTTCTTTCTCATCCTTCAAAGCCACAAAAATTTACCTGCAAAATATTCTTTGCCCATTGGTCGCACGCATACGACTTTCGCCCGTATGATTCTCTAGATTCAAGCTACGCTAAAAAGTCTTCCTCGTGCCTTTAGAGCAGAGAAGGGAGAAAAGGCTCTAAAATTTCTTCTTTTTCGGTTTTTTTCTTCAGCTTTTTCCTATACTGTATTCTGTAGAACAACCTTGTAATAGGTCTCATATCGCGGCAGTTTCTATCACCTATTTTCAGGTTAGTGCGCGTCTCATGAAAGGAGATGATGCCATTTAGAAATTCCTATCTCGACAGTGTCTTTTCTACTTTCTTTTTCACCCATCCGCTTTCCCCCCTTTTACGACCGTATTTCTCTTAACCAGCTCTCTCGAATATCCTGTGTAAAACATGAAACCTTTGCTAACCTATTTCAAGATACTGTGTGAAGTAAAAATACCCAAAGTCTTCGCTTTCTACATACTAAACCACACCGAACCAAAAAAAGTTGCTAAAAACTCCCGGGGTTTTTTAAACCGGGATTGAATCGTAAAAGCTGGTCGAAAAGGTCGATCTTCTTTTACCTTTTGTGGAAGCTCCAAATCCTCTGGCACGTGGACAGAAGTCCAATCAAAGCCACTCAATAACTAGTCCAAGGGCAACAGATTTTAAAAGTATTTTTTGAAATCCGCGGGAAATTAACAAAATGGCTGGAAAATCCGCCATCGAAGTTCTACCAAAAAATGGGTCAGGGTCTAATTTGGAGGCAATTTTTAGCGTGAGAATACCCAAATTGTTTCGCGGTTGGGCAGAAAAACAAATCCACAAATGGCGGGAATTTTCGGTTTGCAATTTACCCTGGATTTTCGCTATTTGCTTTCTCTCCCTCTACCCCCCCCCACGGCAGTATCCGCGTAAATTGAAACGAACGTGACGGACTGTACAATATATTTCGTACAAATCTATGGACTTTTTACTCGAAAATAGTGATTGGATTCGGGCAATTCTAGGCACTTGAATACTAGGATTGAATTTACTTTTTTTTATACAGAGACTCCTTCACCGGTCGAGAACTGCAGTATAATAAACCGTACAAGCACCTCGGTGGAAATCACCTGCGAGCCTGGTTTCGACGGAGGTCTTCCGCAGCACTTTTTCCTCGAAGCCTACCAGCAGTTGACGCCGGGGAGTCGAAGAGGACTTTTGTACAACGTTTCTTCGTACAGTTCGCCGAGCTTTTCCTTGTCGGGCCTTGACGCAGATGGGACGTTTCAGTTTAAAATTTTCGCGGTTAATCGCAAGGGGAAGAGTGCGCCGATGACTATCGATGGGATTTTGTTAACGTATCCGCCAATGCAATCAGGTAAAATCTCAATCTTTCCAAGAACCTTCACATGTGGTGCGGAACTTCATTTTTGCAACGAACGGCACCGGAATCTAACATAGTTTTATTAAGGCGCTTCCAAAATCCACAGCTTCCTCTCTCAGTCAGTTCTCATCTTTTCTCCCGTTTCGAATTGCGCGCCACTGGCCACTGTCCATTAACTACGGCCCACTTAAGTCAGCAAATGAGAACAAATGGCGACAATTCTTGTTCTCCTCAAGCTCTTGTTCTTCTTTACGGTTGTTTGGTTGGTCGGTCGGTAGTCGCTACCCGGGTATTACAATTCCCGGGTTTTTATTCGCCTCACACTTGTAAAAGCCCCACTTTAAAACAAACGAGCGGGAAGAACAAGTAGAGGACGAAACGAGCCATTGTATTTGCTTTGGCCCAAGGCTGGTCTTGGAAGACCATAGATTTTTTTATCCCCGCGGCCGTTATTGACCATGGGGTGTAATAGCGATGTAATAGCCCTTGTTTCCTTGCTAACGCAGACATATCGCCGGGAATTACTTGAAAACTACTTAGCAAGCTGTAAAGGCTGTAAAAAGGAGGGAAATGTAAGGGTAGGCAATTGTGGAGAAACTAGTTTTTTCGCTAGCGGGAGCGAAGTCTACAAAATAGCGCGAGTTTCTAGCTATAGTTTCTAGGGTCGACCGACCGTACAAAACGCAATGTCCAAGTAAGTATGTGGATAGCCCTCAGGCTTAAGTGCTTCTTCTTCTCGCAGGTCTTGGATGCGAAGTCGAATTGGGTAATGGTGAAGAGCAATAATGCATACACACATAGGCAGGCAGTTTTAAGGGAGCAAGGATACTGTAATACTATATATAATCTCACATGAAGCTTGTAATCCGGGGGGGGGGGGAGCTAGAGGGGTGGGGGAAGCGGGTGGGCAGGGGGAAAGAGCGGGAAAGAGCTGAGGAGCTGTTACGCATATTTGTGATGGGGGTAAATATTCGTGGGTGGGGGGGGCAAAAAAATAATGTACTGATTCCATATTCCTCAATGAAAGACAAGGCAGATCTAACGACGTTTCTTGACGGAGCACTTTTGTATTAAAACGGCATCTTAATCTAGCATAATTTTTTCTTTTTGAATATCCCGCTAAAACTTGAGAATTAACTCGCTTCAGCGCCACCTGGCGTCTTTCATACTTCGGACTGTATGCTTCAAGTGCATTGTTCACCATTATCACTGGTCAGTTTCTCCCCTCGATTCATTAGCGGTTCACCTCGAAGACAGTAAAAACAATACGAAACTATCTTATCTGAAACCCTAAACGATCCACATACAATTGTTTCCCTTGCTCAGTAATCCCAAAAATAGCGTGAGTATATTTTTCTGAAAATCACGTGTTTTCATCATTAGCACGGCAAATATGTACCTCTTCTTTTACAACTTTCCGAAAATGCCCGCTTTCTTTTGTTTTTACCGCCGCCGCCACAAACGGCCAACTCATCAGCCTCATCACCACAAAAACTTTAGGTTTTGCACCAACGGGATATTTCCCACCTGCTCTCAACCATATTTTGTTAATCAAGACAAAAACTGTTATCAAACCAAGTACGATTTTGTATTTTCCCGGGCTTTTTATGACCAAATTATTTGAAATTCCCGCCGTTGAAAGGGTCAAGGTGAAACTTCTCCATGCCATTTATCAAGGGGAGTCTGATTTGAGAAATGGCCAAAGTATAGTAATACTTTTTATTTTCCTTCTGATTAATCATGATAAAAGAAACTACAAGTCGGGAGTTTATGGCTAGAAACCAAAAATTACTATACTTTTTTACAGTTGCAACTCCACGTGTTGAAGCTGGATTATTTAACTTGACTGGGGCTGAATTGTAAATATAAACAAATTTCATGGTCAGCAGACCGTATTAGACCTGAATCCCCATTGACCGATTCGGTACATAAAAAATCGGGAGTTTATCCAGCCCCGCCAAGGTAATAATAGGCAGACTCATCTGTCTTGTACATTAGCCTCTGTTGCTGGTACCTAACCTAAACTTGGAAGGTTCGGTTAGGTAAAAAGTTAGGTTAGCCTCCAGTCTGTCTAACATGGGTAAAAACCATGGATAACAAATGAAAATACTTGGATACACCAGTAGCTCCCCCTGAGGTTACTTTTACTTTCCCCTCTCTCTGTCTGTCCAGTTAGAAAAGCTGATACTATCAGCCTGATGCATTATCGGTATTAAACCGCTGGGTATGCATATAAACCTGGGTTTCTTCGGCTTTTTCTATGGATGGGAAAATAGTGGAAGAAAACAAAAAAATACGGGAGAAGCATCAGATGAACATAAAATAGTAAATAGGTGCAATCTGTTTTGGGCGGTAAACGAGAGGGTCTGTCTGTCTGTCTGTCCGTCCACAAGTCGATTTGGTCAGGAGATAAAAAATATTGCCTATGGAATGGCGGGTAGGAGCCGAAAGAGCGGGAAAAATATATGGTGAAAAACCGGGGGGGGGGTAAAAATATACAGCGGAAGCCAAAACACTAACGAAGGGTCAGAAAGGTTTAGACCGCAGCTTCGGTTTCGCCACCAGAGGGCATTGCTAAAAATTTTTAATAAGGCTGACCCAGAGAGCATTATAACTTTATTAATGTCTTTTACAAAAAAAAAATATAGCAAACGGCATCTGAGTACAGCATAATTTAAAATTCCCGCCACTTCTATTTTCGCACTTTCTATGGCACTTTTGCAAGCCATACTTTGAAACAAAGCCTCCTCTTTACGCAATTTCCTTGTTAATTACACCCTTCACACCTGGTGGTCTCCACCCGAGACGTGTGTCCACTCTCGTTAATTGCCTAATTACAGGTGTGCTCCCACCTAACAATTAACTTCCGCCACCTTTTCCCGCCTTCACTCTATGACAAACTCTTCGGAAAAAATAACTCGATAACGCAACTTGGCCATGACTCCATGACAGCTCCACCGCAAAACTTTTCTTCTTTTCAAACCCCATAATTAATTGATTACTTCACCTCCAATTGAGTAACTTTTACATTGACGTGAAAATAACTTTGGCGCGAGAATTGAATTAAGCAGCTTTCGATGAAATTACTCAAGCTTTTCTTGTATTTCCTCTTGCAGCTAAAGCCCGGGACCTGAAGAAAACAACAATCGCGATAATAATCGGAGCCGTTTCCGCTGTGGTCATCTCCGCTATCGCCCTCATTGTCTTTGTTGTCCACCGCCAAAAACATCCCATCGTCGAAGACCCCGATGCGGACAAGGCTTTTGTTGGAGCCACTGATCTTCGAAGTGGCGGAGGAGGCGGAGGCGGCGGCGGGAGCCGCCGCTCCTCCGCCGAATTGTATCGAAACGGTAAATCCGGTAAACCGACAAATATAATGGAAATCCCGTTCCATAAGACTGTCACCGAATTCGATGAAGATGGAGATCCGGATTTGATTCCCAATGTTCGAAATGGTAAGCTCTTTTTCTTGGCGATTAAGCAATTGAAATTTAAACGTTATGTAAACTTGGGTTTGGGTTCGTTGAAGTGTGTTCTTCGAAGTCTCTCGAATACTTCGAATGGGGTTTCCCGCGCTTTTATTTAAAATTCTTCCGGGTTGATTCACCCACTTGTCCCTGAATCACGCACAACTCCCCCTGCTAATCTCCCGATTGGATGCGATGACGCCAACTCTTTGTTCATCCTGATCAATAACGTGGCTCATCTTTGAGCTTATGTTCCATCATGGATTTTCCCGCTTCTTTTCTTTATCATTTTCACGGTCAATGTAGCTAATGATTTTCCCCTTCGTCATAGTCAGGGCCAATTCATTTCTTGGAGAAAAAGTTGGAGAAAGCAAGCATTTTATTACATTACTTTCATTTCCACGCCAACATGTTTTGATTTGATTTTCCCGCGCCGACTATGATTATGATTATTGTTGTAGGAGGGAAGAGATGAGAGTGTAAGTGAGTGAGCGACAGGGGGTCAGGAGGGGAGGGGGTAGCACCCCCTCCATCGGGGTAGGCGAAGGGGGAGTTGAGGGGAAGCATTAAAACTCGTGGCAGGGGAATGTACAAGTCTGTGGCTGACAGGAAAAACACGTAATTTCTCGAATGATAATAGACAAAACTTTGCTCACAATCTTGTCCCCAGAGACTCATCATTTCTTCATTGGTCTCTCTGATATAACAAGCTTGTTTTGCTTTTCGCTTTTCTACAAAACTACTACTGCATTATCGTTATCCAGTAGCGTTGCTGCGGTTTTCGTTACTCAAAACGCAACTGTTTACCAACGGTAACGACGGTAATTTTCTAGTTGATTTGATATGGTTGCAGAGAAATGATTTCAAAACACATTTCTTATCATACAGCCCCTGTAATTGTTGCTATTCGTTCGTTACCAAGGATATCTTGAAGTTACATAAAAGTGAAAAGCGGAAATAAAGAACATAAACAAGGAAATCTAGACTTGATGCGTTTCGACTAGTTGAAAAATCATCCATTTACGACACTGTCAAGTCTCATTTCCCTTGTAATTTCACTCTCTCCTTCCCGAAAAGCTTTCTCCATTGCATCACTTGAACGAATTGATCCTGCTGCGTTCCTGCGTTTCCATGTGTGTATTTTGTCACTATTTTCTCTACAATTCCACGACATGCTCAAATGTTATTCGTTCGTCGAATTCAAGTTGATGAGGTGGGGGAACCATCGGGTTTTGCTCAATGGCCTCCCGTCAAGTGTGGCGGCAACGACGTAATGAATGACGGCCGATTCGGAGGGCTAAATAGCCAGGAGACACAGTAGTGTCCCCTAGAAGTAAACGAAATTCCTATGCCAGTTCGATCAGTGCAAGTATTCGATGAGATGAGAAAGAACATACAGGCGAACGACCGTACGAGTGCAAGTACTGCACTTAGTTTCAGTGTAATTCTCGTTTAATTTAGTGTTATTTATGTGTGTTTTCCGAGAAGGGAAAAGGGAAACTGTGGATTGATGGGCGAAAATGGACCTAATGTTTTGGTATGTACGTTAATGTTTTGCAGCGAAGCCAATGGATCTTGGGATGTATTCGAATGGGGAAATCAATCAAATTGGAGGGAGAGCAGCGCCACCACGCGGATATAATTCACTGGAGAAGATTCCGTTAAATCCTAACGGCGACAATGGAACGGCGTCAATGTATTTTGCGGCGAGTGCGGTTGGAGGAGGGATGGACGTTAGTAATTATGGCACGTATAATCGAAGTTCGATGGGGAATTCTGCGGCAAAAGTCAACGGGTTTCAAATGAAGGTAATGTTCAGCTTGACTGGCAAATAATCTTCTGAGATAAATGCGAAATTACAAATTTTTTCTGCAGCGGCACTCAAGTCTTACATAATTTTCAAATTTCCCGCCAAAAACCTTTTTGCAATCCCCCCCCCCGCTCAGCCAGAAACTCGTCAGTACAACTTAAATTCCAAAACCCAAATGTCACTCTCAATAAATATTCGAACTATTCCAGCATGCCAAAGCTTCAGAAATTCGGGCGCTCAGCTCAGCCCAGCGCTCTCTCGCTCAAAGTCCATTTGTCAAGCTGTCATTCGACACGAGGGTGCGGGTGACCACTGCAAAATGACTCGCTTTTAATCAACTACAAGTTTCTAAATTTGTCTCTCGTTTTCGTTTCTACCTCGCTTTTTCGTTACATTAGTCGTCAGTCCACTTCCACAGGCTCTTATAATTTCCACGTGTCCATTATCCCAGATAAGCTTTTACTCTGAGTATCTTTTAGCTTTGCCGACTAAAAGTTTTAGCCTTTAGCGAGGCTAAAAATATGAGATTCCAGAATTTTAATACCTCCAAAAATTTGACCCAGAAACACTAGCCTCAGGTCATTTCATTTTTAGACGTCTTTCAAAGACACACATGACCTTCGATTGAGCACTTGGTTCCCAAAAACGCTTTTAGTGCGCTGAAAGCGCAGGAAACGCTGCGCTCTACAGATGTTTTCTGTTTGTACGAAAAAATTAATGACGTCTGTATTTTTTTATTCTCATTGCAGCCAATGGTCCCACCGCGACGTGAACTTCAGCAGCTGGCGACAAGCATCAGTTCGAGTCCTTCCGGCCACGGCAAGCCATCATCAATCGTTGTCAGCATCGACTCGAGACTCATCGGCCAGCAGTTAGCGTCCAATCAGCTTCCAGAAAGTTGTGTTTGAAAAATACGCCAAAGTAATTTCTTCAACTCTTTTAGAGGTTCCGATTTCAAAATTCGCGCCAAACGGCACCGAAGTCTGACATAATTTTTTTTAAACTGTACCAAATCAACATTCCTTTCCTCACCCCCTTCTATTACCCCCCGCGCAATCATTATTACTGTTACAGCTTTTTCAAGCCCCCCCCCCCTTCCCCTCATCCCCACCCCCTGGGGGTGGTGGGGGCGGATGGGTGGCGGCACAAATGTGCAAACTTTTGTTTCTCAATGTTGTTCTTTTCCACTTTTTCTTGCTCAACTACGTGATTATTAGCATCTTTTCCTCTACTCTTACTTTCTCCTACTTTCTCCCGTATGTTTTTCATTGCCAAAAAAACAAACTCGCTTTTTCTCCAACTTTTTCACTCATCTCTTCCAACTTTTTATGTAACATAATTTCTCGACACGACTCGCCTACATAATGCCAACAACAACAAACACCAACTTGATGTCTTCCTATTGCATGAATTGCAACAATACCAGAAAAAAAGTTATTTTTCTCTACAACAATTTTTACGCATCCGCTGCTACCCATTTCAACGGCGATACCTAGAAAATAAAGTCCGTAGCGTATCATCCCTTTGTAAATCCCTTCGGACCCGCATCTCATTTCCCGGGTATTTTCGACCATCCTCCAAGCCTAATCTCCAGGGTCCTCTTGGCCGTGTGTCTATAGATTGGTTGGGTTGAGAAGGAGTAGTAGTGAGACTTGAGAGTGTAAAACTTTTGTAAACAAACGATTCGCCGTGTAACTTTCCCCATTGGCACTTCCGGTGAAAGTCAAAGAGAGAGAGAGGCTACATACCCCCCCTCCAAGTTAGGCTCGCTATATTATACCTATAAGAGCGGAAATGTGTACACACTCGAGTCAAAACACCAATTGCTTTTATTCAACAACCTTCTCAAGGATCAAAAGCAAACAACATTTTGACAAGGCAAAAGAGAAGAGGGAAAGGCGAGAAAGAGAAACCGGTAATGATGATGATGATATTTCCTCATCATTACTCCTCTCACCGTCATCAAACACACACAAAGAAATGTAATCATTAGACGACACGAATCAGTAAAGGATTCAAAGCCAAATTGTCAACAGCGTTGACGATGGGAACGATGACAAGCGATGGATGACAGGAATCCAAGGCTAGAAAGATAGCGTTTGAAATGCGAGAATTATGAGAATTGTACGTATAAATTGACGACGGACGATGACGATGATGAAGCCAGAAACAAATTATTTATACATGATATTTGAGATTGTAAGTAATCGAGAAGGATTTTGGTGGTAACTAAAGTACTCATTTTTATCGATGCCAAGTGTATAAATTGTAGGTTAGGGTAAGTTAGGTTAGGTTTGTAGGTTAGGTAAGGTTAGGTTAGTAAATCTATACTGTGTTCTTCCGAAAGGTTTGTACAGATTGTAAGAGATGGCGTGTTTCAGTATTTCAAAAGGTGAGAGTGCTAAGAGGTTAAAGTTAAACGGTGTGTTAACTAATGTTACCATGTAAGTTAAGTTTAAGTCTATAGTTAAGATGTACCTAATCTTAACTAGAGTTAAGAAAATTGATGCGCATTGAATATTATGTGGGTAATTTGATGACGATGATGATAATAAATCAACGTTGAAGAAAATTTTAGAGTTGAATGAAACGCCCTTTGGAGAAAAGTGTGGAGATAGAGGACTAAAAAACGTTGCAGTCCTTAGATGCCGCTTTGAACAGATATTTTCTCAGTACTCAGTTCAGACAGTTGGACCCAGCTTGAACTGGATGATTGAACGAAGTGTTCTCAGACAGTTTATTATGCGTTGAGGAATTGGAAGGACAAAACCGGTACTGCGCAGTTGCGTAACGCGGATTCAATAACTTGGCATGTTTAATAGTCACACACGGCACCTTTCTTGACCAAAAAAATACTTGTGCCGTGACACGATTGTTATTTTAACCATTCCCGTGATCAGTGTATGCAAGCATATTGAACTTAAGTCACGATATTTAATCAAACTATCAAACATCTTAATCAAACAAGCTGAACATGAAACTGTAACACGAGCAGAGACAGGTGTTGTGAGTAAGAAGGTTGTATTCAGACTGAAGCTACAAACTAGGACATTCAAACTAGGAAACCAACCTAATTAGTTGCTATATGCCAATACCGCTACAAAACTGTTGCCCACAATTATTGAGTCTTTTCAGCTCTGCATTGGATCTAGAGCAACATGGCCCCCCTAATCCTACTACTGCTCTTAGCACTCGTTGCGCCCTCCTGCGGCGCGCGTTCTCCTCGCTGGCGTCCCACGATCCTCTCAACAATGCGAATCCCGTTGACCAAATGCCACGTGCTTCTGTACACTCACCGCGGCAACGCCTCCAACCC
>JAQGBJ010002771.1:0-15110 GCA_034698345.1 Sphaeridia pumilis
AGATAATTTGAACTTTTTTGAAGTTGGATGTAAAAGTGACTTTGGCTTCTCCGCATTTCACACCTTTGGAAGATCAAAAGATGAACAACAAGGCTAAAAATAGTCACCTGTTTCTGGGAATGAAGATGCTGAAGGGTACCTGTGGAATTGAGAGAGATCTTAAGGCACTTAAGGGCCTTTTCTGCTGCATGTTTGTAATGTAATCTGGGATCTGTGGTCATGTGTGAATGAGCAATTCAAGCTCAAGTTTTCAAATTTCTTGTCAACCAAGGCATTGTGCTGCGTGTTTTGTGAGCGTTAGCATCCACTGTCTCTAATCTAACTCACTTTGAGAATGAAAGTCTGAACGTTGTATATTAAACCGGTTATCGACCATACCAGTTGTAAAATTTGTAGAAAACAATATGTTTCGCAAGTTCAAAAAGACGAACATGTTGAAAAAGCACGGGTATTATTTCCTATCTGATGAAACTCGGGAAGCAGACGAAATTCCACTTCTACATGTAGAAGATTTGAAGACGATTCCAGTTCCAAAGGAACATTCGGCCTTGAAAGTCTTTGTGGTAAGATTCAAAGCATCTTAAATTTTGTACATTAAATGTACAACTTGTTTTCTGCTTCTCAGGTCCTGAAGAATATCTTTCGACACTTGACGGACTCGGAACTGCTAAACGCGAGACTTGTTGATCGCCAATGGAACTTCACTGCCATGTCTGAACTTGTCTCACGTCGATTTCATCTGTCGACAATCAAGCTCCGCCGGTTTTCGTCAAATCAGTCTCGCGATCGAGACTACGGCTGGTACCTCGAGTTTGAAAACAAAAGGCGCAGTCTTTGGACTGACCTTTACGGAACCGACTGTCCAATACTGGAGTTTCGTCACCTCCATTTCAGCTACCCGGGGAGAACTGATAATTTGCAGAAAATTCTCCGTTCGCCATGGCTCAGTCCTGTGACCAGCCTCACATTATCATTGTACAGCGAAACTTGCGCAGAATTTATTGTCGACTGGTTTCTGGCTTCTTTGCCAAACTTGCAGAATCTTTCATGCTTCATCAAACCGGAAGTTGATGTCGAGTCCGCTTGGACCGATTTGCAAAGACTGGACCAAGCTCAAGATTCCGGATCAAACAATTCTTTGGAACTCCAGACTGAGGGACAGGATCGCCAAATCAGTTCCAACCTGCATTCGTTTTCTGTATGCTTTGAAGAAGCTTGCAGCTTCCCATCGAATCTACTGGGCTTGTTTCCAAGATTTCAGGTAATCAAAACTTAAAAGACTTTACAAATTCGAACTTGTTCAATATGTTTGTCTTAACACTTCAAAAACTTTTGTAGGATCTAAAGCTTGAATTCGGCGACATAGCAACCTTTATTAACTGCGTGGAAGACATGATTGGTGCTTCAGATTCAGGTGCTATTCATGTCGTTGAAGTCCTGGAAATAACGTAAGTGCAGGGCCCACAATCCGTTGCCTTTTGTTTGCTGGAAAATCTTGCATTTTTTAATGAACGTTGTTACGACTCTCAGGTTGACCCACAAGCCAAATCTGAAGGAGCAAGTAGAATATGCGGAGCTCAAAGCCGAGGCTTTGGCCATCGCCGCCGCCAAACTGTGCAACCAATTTCGTGTTCGTCAGTCGCTCAAAGTAATTTCAATGATTCCAGCTGCGCATTTTCTTGACTTCCTGAAAGAACTAAAAACAACAGGATCGAAGGAAATTAAGTTTGAGGTTGCTGCTCCACTAAACATAAAGTTGAATGGGAATGGATCTTTACATGAATTTCTCCGTTACTTGATTCCTGAGATCTTGTTCAAATTTCCTGAGCTTGAAGGCGTACACCTGCAGTTTCTGCAATATTATTCCAAGATGCTTCTTCCCGTTCAGATTCTATCGAGTAGACCAATGTTGGATTCCATCAATCCGGCTACACAGCAACTTGTGAAGCAGCTCCATTTCAGCAGAATTCCAGCTGAAATTGATTCTTTGGAAGGAATTAGCAATTTTTATTCTTCACCTATTAAGTTTTTGTGGGATACGTATTGTCAGCGATCGATTATGTTTTACGAGAGTTCATCGATTCAAGGACTTGTAGAACTGGACGTCCAGGTCATTGGTTGGCAAGACTGTGTGGAAATTATAGATATCGCCGGTACCAACCTCAAATGCGTCAAAAAACTCGTTCTTCGAAAGGTACCTTCTAAATACTACGATGAGCAACATATGTCCTCAAAGTACTTCTTTCCGGAAGTGGATCGTCCGAGGTTTCCGAAAAAATGGTACTTCGGGAGAGAAATATCTCGACAATATGAAGGTTTACCGGGAATGCAATGTAAGACTTCGTTTAATTTGCAGAACTTCATCATGTGCTTCATTCAACTTACCAGAATTTTACTTTGTTCGCAGCTCTTGAAGTGTTGCGTCTTGAACAATTTGGACTTATCTACGACCCAACCGTTGCTTCTGAAATCGGGAAAAAAATGCCCCGCTTCAAGTTGATTCATCTGGACGATCAATTCAACAATGTGATTTCTGCAAATTATTCATACGAGTCCATGTATGCAGAATATGTAGGGAATGAAAAGGTAACAAGTTTGGCATGTTCTAAAATTTTAGACGTACAAGTATGGGTTCCTAATTCTAATCCAACATTTTACAGGCAACGTCCACATGGCCATCATCCCTGGAGCATGTCCAAGTTCTAACGAACAAACGAACTGATCTTTTCTTTCGGCTTTGGGAACGTGTGTCGTTCCCATACATTTACAAAAGGACTTCGTAAACTGAATAAACCATGTTATCGTCGTAAATAAAATTGCTCAAAACAGAAACTTGCTAATATATATCCTCTGTCATTCCTGCAGACTACTTACAAAATTCGATATTCAAAAAAAGAAAGCTGTATAACACTTTTGAACTTTTCATTTGTGGAACTATTTTGATCTCAGTCAGCAGATCGAATTAAAAAACACATTTTCTTCTTTGCAACGGAAAATTTTCCAAAGAGAATTTGCAGCTATGGCGAATCTCGCTTGCAAAAAATTAAGCTACCACAAATCGGCAATTTCAAGATATATTTATAGAAATTGAAACTAAAAGTGAGAACGCTGAAAAATTTGTCTGTGCACGCGGAAACTTTGCAAAAAGTTGACCAGAAACATTTTGTCTTGCAAGTAAGCGTGTGGCCACATGGCCAAGATATCATTTCATGAATCGTCAAAGACAGCAACTCGCTTTCTTTGTCTGCAGTACTGCCGTTTGGCATGGATGTTTACATACATATTTTTACTCATCGTCATAATCATAATTACAAACAAGACGCCCTAATTAAAACCTGTCATGCGAGCTCTCTCAAGACTTGAAAACTGTCAGACCGGAAATAGCCATGAATATTACACACATTTGACTTGGAGCAGAGATCAGTCAGTCTCTCAGAATGCTTTCGGTTCTACAACCTTGTGGGTGCGAACGGATTGTCCGAGAAAGTGTAAAAGGGTCTTTTCCCAATCGATGAAATGCCGCTTCCATAAAATAAGTCGGCTTTACGAAGACGTCGTCTTGTTTAGTTTACACTTAAAAAAACATTCTGCGTACGCATAGGGTGCGTTATAGACGACGATAGAAAATAGACTACTGCATACCGTTAAAATATAGCGACCGTTTTTTGTACACCATCTCTAGATTGCCAATTCTCGGCCTTCCGAACATTCGTAGCAGCTTCGTTATGTAACATCTGTATTCACGGGCGTGTGAATCTTCTTCTTCTACGAAAGATGATCGTTCACAATTTTTGAATTTCAGTGTATAATCATAATCTCTTCTCGTTATTTTATCTGAAAATTTGAATTAAAATTACAAAATTCCGGGAACCTTTCCAGAGTTTTGGGCTCATCAAGCAAGCCACACAATTCATGTAGTTCAGTAAACGAGCATAACGTGTTTAAACTACCGGTTGGATCGAAATTAACAGTAATTGATCATTAAGGTGGTAAACGTGAAGAATTAGTATCGTAGAATTAAGCTCTTTCAAGAACGATCGAATTACTAGCCTCATCAAAATGAGTGTCCACAAGGTCACAACAAGGAATATCAATCACGGTCAAATAGCCTTCGAAGACTTCATCAACACGTACCTGGACCGGGATTTTTCTGATGTTACCCTGATAGTTGAAGGGGCCGAATTTCCAGCTCACAAATTTGTGCTAGCTGTAAGGCCAAGCAGGCATTTGATAAAATTGTCTAAATTGATAAATGAACAGGAAGTGAAATGTAACAATGGTTCTTCTTCTCCAGGCTCGCTCAGACTACTTTCGGGCTCTGCTCTTTGGAGGTCTGAAGGAAGCGACACAGAAGGAAATTGCACTAAAGGATGCCAAAAAAGAATCTTTCGAGATCTTGCTCAGGTACATTTACACAGGCCGGATGGAATTGCAAGTTATCAAAGTGGATCTTCTCTTGGATGTTTTGGAGTAAGACTAATTCGAAATTTGCCCATCGAATTTGACCAGATTTATTATTTTACTCTACTAATGATTCTCGCTTAATTTTTCAGGCTGTCACAAACATGGGGCTTTGAAAACATTGTTAATGAACTTGTTACACTTGTTCAAAAAAGCTTGACAGTTGACATCTTGTGGAACGTGTATAAAATGGCTGACCAGTACGGACTCAGGTTGTTATCCAACGAATGCAAAACCTTCGCCTGTTGCCATGCAGCCCAAGTGTTGGAACATGATTCGTTCAATCAGCTACCGTTGGTAATGGTCAACACCTGAAACTCGAGTTTCAACCAGATTCTAATATTTTTTTTCTTTTTAATTTTAGAATCTTGTCAACGAGCTGCTTTCTATTGACTTCTTTTTTGCTCCCGAAGCATTGGTATTCCAACGGCTTTGCAATTGGATCTCACAGCTTCGCGATTTTGAGCCCGACGTTGTGCAAGTTTTTAAGCAAGTCCGCTGGCCTCTGATAGCGCTACCAGATTTCTGTAGGATTTGTGGTATGCTGAAACCTGAACACCAAAAGACCGTCATGGGTATGGTTGTAAATCGGCCCCAGGTCCTTAATTCAAAACCTCGTAACTATGCTTGTAAGTTTGTGAATGATTAATGGTTCGAGGACTGTTCACGGCGATTAATCAACTTCTTTTTTCTTCAGTACCAGAAGTAAACGTTGCTCTCAAAGAACATGGAGCTAAAGTTGTGAAACCTGAAAGAGCCCAGCAGTGGGCCGTAAACGGAAAAAATATCAATTCCCTCGTTTCTGGATACACTTCCTCGGCACTTTCTCCAAGCGAAAGTGAGGGCATCGTAATCGATCTGGGAAGAGAATACTTGTTGAATTGCTTTCGTTTGAAACTGTACGGTGCCAGATTTTCTTACTACATTCAAGTTTCCGTCGACCAGGATTCTTGGGTTAAAGTTATAGACTACAGGCAGTTCATCTGTTATGACTGGCAAGAGATGTACTTCGATTCGCAAAATGCCAGGTATGTTCTTCAAAGAGTAAATACCGAAACTTGAGTACTGATTATACTCAATTTTTTGTGTGTTCCACCTGGTTTGAAGATACATCAAGGTCGTGGGCACTCGATGTGCATTAAGAACTCAGCCGTGCGACTTGAAGGTTCAGGCGTTTAAAGCTTACTTCTGCCCATCGATTCCAAAAACGTTCAACACGAAAATTGGATTTTTTGGTAAGGAACACACATTTTTAGTTTTACACGATAAAGCGCTACATTTCAGGTCATTTGGGTATTTTCAGATGGTGTTAACGGTGACCTCATTCAAGTACTCAAACCTGATTTGCCGTTCATTAACAGAAATATGGGTCCGTCCTCTTTCCAATTTCCAACTATAATTTGACGTTTTATGAAATCCGTTTTTAACTGCGTAAATTCATTATTTTGCAGCAAACTGTAAGCATGCTGTGAGTCACGATTGGCACTGGACCATTGCAGATCCCTTAGCTTTCATGTTCAAACAGCCGCATGTCATATCTTCGATGAAAGTTCTGGTATACGATCCACGCTCAAGTGGTCATGGTTTTACCGTAGAAACATCCAAGGACGAATCTGATTGGAAAGTAGTCAGTATCCTACAGTTCTCCAACACACCGCAGATTCTAGCATTTGAGCCAAACCCCGTTTCTTACATTCGACTTGTGAGACCACAAAAAAGTCAGGTAATATTATGCTACTAATTAATTTATATGCATTTTTGTTAACAGTGATGGTCGTAGATTCTGACGCATTTTTTTGTTTCCAGCCCACACCTTTGTGCGTGAAACTTGAATGTTACTCGAAATTTTCTTGAGGACACCATCACGCAGTCTAGCTCGACATGACGATGAAAAAGCTGTTTAATGTTTAGAATCTTATAGATCTTAACTGACTTTCGACTAACATTCAGAAGGATATCCAACAAACTTGCGAGAAAAGCAACTTTTTCGGTAACCCTATATAAAATGCCCTGAAGTAAGAATTCCCAGGATTTTACCTTAGTTACAATATTCTTCTTTATTCTTGACTGTTTAAGTGTGAAGTGTTAGAAATAGCGTCGAAGCCAAAATTCATTAAAAATCCACAGACATGTGATTTTGCCTACCACGAACTGCGAATTCCGCTCAAGCCTCAGAAACAGTATTTACTAATACATGGACACGACAATAAGCTGTTACATTCAATAGTATCAAAGAATTCATTAGTATCAGAGGCATTTGAAATAGCTGAGCGTAATTTCAAATCGAGTATCAAAAGTAAAATTACTGAAAAATTGTGCTTATTGAAGGAGGACCGAAGTTAGGAGTATTTCATCCTCACCGAATTTAACACTATAGTGGCCACTTGTAATGTGATGCTTTGATTTCAACAAGTTTTTGGCACGTTCTGTTGACAAACTTTTTTATCAAAGTTTAGCCTTGCACACTCACACTTACAGCTTAAGTATATACTTAATGCCCTTGAAGTCTATTTCTAACACTCTCACCCTCACACAAAACTGAATAATGTGATGTAGCATAAGTAAGTTCTAAAAACACTTCTAGATTGTTGCCGCCAGCATCGAAAAACCAATTCTGGTTTCTACAGACTAACTATACTTTGAGACACCACAAGAACTCAACTCTTGCAACGATGACTTAACAGACATGAAGCTGCGTAGCTTAAAATAATATCAACTTAACTTATCGTATCTACAGGTAGGTTCACTGGGACCATGCTTGCATCAATAATCTACACACACATACAGTTATCAACAGTAGCAACTTTACACTACAAAACTAAATCAGCCAAGTAAATTAATCAAAATCTTATGCAGTCTTTGAATTGCAAATATCCTTGGATTGCCGACCTTTCTCCACTGGACTGACTGGACAGATCATCCCAATCTGAGTTTCAGCTCCAATTTCCAGCTCAGCACTTACAACAACGTAACAAACTAAAATACCAACAAAGCTACTACACTAAAGATTACAAAGAAGCCGCGTGTAGTCTCTGTGCGTTTTTGCTCAATCGAGGGATTAAGTCATCAAATCA
This sequence comes from Sphaeridia pumilis, assembly GCA_034698345.1. Lineage (NCBI taxonomy): Eukaryota > Metazoa > Arthropoda > Collembola > Symphypleona > Sminthurididae > Sphaeridia > Sphaeridia pumilis. Next base: position 7,536 of record JAQGBJ010002771.1, read on the forward strand.
AACGCTTGTCACTGTGACACTCCTTGTCGACCTTGCCGGTTGCATGAATTCACTAATGTTGTAATAATCTCCATTCGACCGATTCTGTCCTTGTTTCGGTGGTATTCTCGGAGGTATCGGCGGTGGTGGTGCATCCGGTTCATCGATTGTATCTCGGCTCTTTTCCCTCTTCGGCTTTCGAGACTTTTTCGGTGGCTTTTCTTTTTCAAAGTACTTGGTAATGTCCGCCCATTCCTTGAACAGCGAAATGACCACCAAGAAGTATGTATGTACCATGAGTATTCCCAAAAGCGGCAACGTTGCCAGGAATTTTATTCCCAGAGAGCAGATCAATATTATGACGATCACGCAGCTGAGGATGAAAGCCAGATTGACAAACAGAGACCATTGCAGATATTTTGTGTTTTTCTGTAACACAAACACCCATATAAATATTATATCCAAATCTTCTGTCACCGTATTAATGGCTAGCAAACTACCTTGATGACAGCCACAAACACCATAATCCCAGAAATAATCGGGAGAATCGTCGGAATTGCGAACAAGTAGTAGATTATCTTCAGCACTGAAATTTCAAAGACATGATTTAACAACATTCATCACTTCTACATATTCCCTTTTTGCTAATTATCTCCAGCTCCAGCTTACCATCGGCGAACTCATTGTTAACCGGAGGTTGCTGAGGTTGATGGTAGCCTCTGGAAGGAACTTTGTAGTCAGTGACCAAACCGTTTCGCTGGAACACATTACCGGGCAGGAACACAAAAACGGTCCAGTACAGTCCAAAATTGCTCAAAGGTCCAGTAAACTAGAAAAGCCAAAGTAAATTATAAAATGCATCTAATATTAAACTTCAACTGTTACTGAACAAAACAAAAGCATTTTTATAGAATTCTTACAAGCTTCAAAATGCCGACAACAATGGCTCCATACTTTGGTCTCAAACACGGGCAAGGCCCACCTCCCCACTCTATTTCACTCATTGTCATCCGAAAAATTGTACTTAACTTTTGACTTTCAGCAATACATTTTCAGCAATTGTTTCATACATACACTTATAGATTCCAATATGTCAAACCGCTATAAGCTTTCTTGGTTACATCTTAGGAACTTTTTCTCCTTGAGCTCAATTATATTATTATACATTTATAGTTCATGGCTATATAATTTTATTAGATCACTTGGAAGTCAACTTTTAATTCAAGTCACGGATTGCTTAAATCAATGGCGCAAGCCGGTATTTGCAGATTCCGTCCAACTTTTGCACAATTTCTCTAATCTAATGTCTCTTCGAAGAATTCACTCGTACAAATACATAATTTAGCAGTCAAACTTTGAGATAAAACACACACAATTTAAAATTGACCTTTGCGTGCGTTACAAAACTACCAACATTGAAACATACGGCTTTTTGGAATCTCTCATTGCATCTTCTCCAACTGACTGCGACTGTGAGAGATCTCTTTTGCCATTCTACTCAATGGAATCCGTCTCGACAACAGAAAAGATCAATGTGTAAACATAGGCAGTCAGATGAAACGGAAAGATGGAATAACAAAACCTGATCCGGCGCATAGCCTAACACCCTTTCAGTCCGTACAAACAAACGCACAGAATTCCTTGAAATCAACCTTTTGTTTCAACCAACTCTACCGGAAACATTCATGTTCGTGGGGCAAACAGAGAATATTCTACTAATCCCTAGTCAGAATACAGCAAATCATGGCATTTATTCACGGTTCCACCACATCGATTAGCAACACGCTAACGGAATATCAATTTGATTAATTTAAAAGCATTTATCGACACTAGTAGATCAACCCCAGCTACTGAAGAGCGTCGAAGGATTCACTTTGATGTACGGCAGGTAAGGCCTGAACCCTTCGGTACGGAAAAAGTAGTCTCCTCGCATCCTGAAAATTTTGAAATATCTTCAGTCACCTAGAATCTGGAGTCAAAATGACAAAATTCGCAATGTACTCACGAACGGTTAGCGTATTCCCCCATGAGCGCCGAACTCATGCTTTTATTTTTGGCGCAATCGCACAGCTTTTGTTCAAAGTCTCGGAGGCTGGCGCATAAACAGCCGAAAAATTCAACGCCTCGGATCGATTGTTCGAAGAGATCCAGAACTCTTTCATGGCTGCAGTTTTCTGAAATTTAAAAAAGAATTACTGAAAGTATCCTTCAAGAAAAACCTCACAACATCCGTCGTATTCTTACGCAAAAATGGGTCCAGGATCTTTTCCAACTCACAGCCTGTAGAAAATATCAACAAAAATTTTTCAAGTGAACTTTGAAGTTCTCAATTTCGAAAAAAATAATTTTACCTGGCTGGTCAGTGCCGCCATTCGGGTAAAAATCAACGTGTCCAAGAGAATCGCAGATACCACTGGCTCCTGCAGAAGTGTGGATGACATCGGTAAACGCCGCGTCGTCCTTGTCAAGGCGGTTCTTCGAGTCTGCTCTGAAGAACCGCGGCCCAGCGGGGTCAAGTCCTATAAATAACAATAAATTTAACTTGATTCAACTTCTGGCTACTAAAAGTCCAAAATATTTGCTCACCTGTGATCCTTCCAACTTTATGTTTCCTGTACGACGCTTTGTAAACATATTTGCCGGCGAATCCAGCCACTTGAGCTCCCAAGCTGAACCCCACAATGTGGACGTCTGCGAAACTTCGCAAATACTTTTCTCCCTTAAGAAACATTATAAACTCGCCGACCCTTTCTCCCGCTATCCGAGTATTGTAAGCTGAGGTCGCGTACAGAAAATCTGATGCCAGAACCCTCCAGTCAACACAAATCACGTTTGTCCTATTATCCCTTTGGATATAAGCTGCAATTTAAGTTTTTCAAAAAAAAAATCATCCAAAAAATTTAATGTCCTTTAATTCCCAAAATTGAGGCCTTACCATCTTTGACACTGTGCGGAAATAGTGAAAATCCAGTACGCTTGTAGCCATGAATCAAAATTTTGAGCGGACGTTGTTTCATGTATCCGGATTTTTTCAACGAGTTGTGCTGCTTGTAGTTGATCTCTTCCGACCCAACCCTACGGCACCATAATTACGCGAGACATTTCAAAAAACGCATACGAATTAATTTTTTGCAATCAAAAACGTTTACATCACTTCTCAGCAACATGTCATCATCGTCAAAACTTCAAAGAATATTTCAAATTTAATCAACTTACATTTGCCCTGTTGCTGGGTGTATCCGCTGATTACTAAACAGGTAGAATCGAACAGAACTTTTAACGTCCGAACTGAAAGAAGGCTTTTTCGTTGTCCTTCCATTTTCCCCTGTAAGGTAAAAGTGACCGATACATTTGACACATCTCAAATCCGGTTATGCAATATTTAGTCATTGTGTATATATGTTTGGCTCACCATCATTAGCAACGAGATCAAATCCTTGGACGACAAGAAACGGAAGTAGAAGCAGAAGTCCGAGCCGTCTTTTCATATTCTTGGGTGATGCAACTTTGAGAAATGATTAATTTGTCACACCCGATTAAAATCGCATTGCGATTCCCTCCCTGCCTCTAAATAGTTTCTTGTCAAAACAAAGGCTGATGATGAGTAGATTGCGAAAAACTACGTTTCGTTTTGTCATGTTCGATTACGACAACAGGTTCTTCTTCTGCCGTAATATTATATTGCATTACGTATTTATTATAGCCTTCGTGTTTTTACGCTCTTTCGTGACTAGTCAATAGGCTATGTGTGGTCTTACGCGCTCTCGAATTTCCTAATGAGATGCCATATCCTCGACTAGTGCTTTCCCCACCAGAATTTCGCGCCCATATTTATTATGATGCCGTTTCTTCTTCCATCAAACAACAGGTACATTCACCAACTTATTTTATAGCCCTGCTAATTATAGTTTACAGGTACAACGAGTTCCGATACTCGCTCTACAGCTGTTCCTTGATAACATTCAACTAAATTAACCATTTTCGCAACAATTCGCCACATTTCCTTCCGTATAAATATGCATCGCTTCTCATTTCCACACACTTGCCCTCGTCGTACTTACGTCAGTCACACAGAGCCATGAATCCGACACGTGAATCCCCGCAAGGTTCAAACTACATTAATTAATACAATATGGAACAATTAATTAATGATCAACATTTGAGAGACTGGGCAAATAAGGGAGCGGCGTCAAAGAGCTTTTGTCAAAGCCTGGGGAAACGGTGAAACAGTTAGCTCTCATTAATCAAATCATTAAAAGAAAAAGACGGAATGTAAAAGGAAACGTTGTTTATTCAACAGTCGTAGAAGAGTAACACAAGGCTTCAACGCTCAAATCATTCACATTGTAACAACGAATTCAAAAACGATCAACAGTCATACTTGCGCATTCACAACAAGAGTAATTAGTTATTTTTTCAATCATAAAACTGTCATACCGAATAACCTGTCTAGTTGCCTCAGTCAGCGTAGGAAGGAAGCATAACCAAGAAATATTATTGTTTGGAAAGCTGCGCTGTGAAGAAAGCAGTGTTGGTGGTACTTGCGAATTATTCGCAAAACCGCCCATTACGTCCCTGCCTGATCATATTTATTCATGACGTTACATCGTTTAATGGAATAATAACGAGATTCATATAACTGGTCCACTTGAATTCTTCTGACTATCAATTAACACAGCCCATTGGAATAATTGAAATTGAAGACATTCCCTCCTTTGGCATCAACGGCTTTCGATAAACGATATCAAACGTGAGAGTTTTTAACGACGATGCTCTCGTTATAAACAAATGAACGCCACAATAACAATCACTCTAATTATTCCCATTGAACAATTGCTTTTCTACATGTAATCAAGGCTTGAAATCAACATCCTGTGTAACTTCTTCGAGAGAGTAATAACGCTCAACGCCATAAATGTTGAACAAATGGCAACTGACCTACGCTCTACTGCATTCAATCTCGAATCACTCACACCAACTTCCTCCCAAACACATACACACAAAAACAACAGTTTTGAACTTTAGCCCTAAGAAAAATATAACGTCGACAAATTTAGCAAGTCCACTCCGACGACGACAACGATGAGACATCTTTGGTTTAAAAAAGGTTCAGAAAAGAAAAACGGTCCTCAGTAAGCGCGAGCGGCGAAGAAAGTGTCCAGAGACGTCCAAAGGTATGGCGTTTGAACACTCGGGGCCTCTTGAAGGCACTTCAACCTCTCCAGGCCCAGCCCTTGGGCTTGACGTGGTGGTGGACAGTTTCGTGATGGTGATGATGGTTATGTTGGTGGACAACTGGCCTCCAGCCGTGCTTGGGCTTCACGTCACGGTGTCTGCAAAATTCCATGAAAATCAAAAGTCTGTCTTGAATTGGGGGCTTTCACCGCCAGACATAATAGCAAAAGTTTTGCAAAAATTGGCTTACCTCAAGTGTTTGAGTCCGGGTACGTACCAGTACCAATGAGCGTTGGTCATGGCGAACAAGATGGTCATCAAGAAAGCGACAACCTGAAACACACCAAACAGACTTTTTAGTCAAAGAAATCCACAAATTTCCAAGGTCCTCCAGGGGGCGCAGTTGTTGCGCCTTTTTCAATGTTGGCACTTACGGTCGCACGGCTTGGAACAATTTTCATTTTGGCTTTTTTTCCGCTTCGCACTTGAAACTCGTAAAAATTTCACTTTTTGGCTCCTTTCGCTGAGGACTCCACGGGAAAATCTTCAAAATCCGACAATACCACTGTGAGCACAAGATGATCCGACTGAGGCGAGAACGCTTCTGTGGGTCAGTGGAGACTTGAAGGGCCTTTTATACAGTTGTATAATATCATATTTTGAGCTAACACTTCGTCATTTGTTTTACTCTGACAGGCTCTCAAGTACACACATGTGAGCGCGAGCGAACGCGAGTACGTTAACAGCGCGGCGCTGTGGTCTCAGGCCCTTTAGGCCTGTACCGCCGAGCCTTCGTCGTACCCCTTGACTGTTATGCATACGTCCAAGGGGCAGTCTTGCCAGTCGCCGCACATTACCATAATAGCGGCTCATAAGCGCGCAGCGCGGGACGTCAGTTAGCGTAACATCAAAAACTGGTTTATAGTAAGCAAAGTAACGCCAACGTAGTAGTAAAAAAGCATGAGCAAAAGTAACGAAAGTGATCGAACCGTGTGTAGTAGTAGCCTACATTTCCTTTGCAGTCGAAAACTGTGTTATTTAATCGTATTTGTATTGTTTCGATATAAACACATGTTACATCTTGTCTTCCGCGACATTCACAATGGTCAACCCCAACAAATTATATCTGCACGTCTCATCTCGCGCTAACTCTACGTTTTTGCAAAATCGCCTCAAACGTAAATGATACGAGGCGGAAACTGAGTGTGCGACTTGGGTGCGTGTAATTACGCCACATAATCAACAGTTTGACCAACAATTCCCAGCTATTAAAAACGTCAGCTTTGCCATGTTACAACACCATTATGACAATGCTAATTGAAATTATTCACTTGCAATAAATAATTTGTGTCTAACCGCCTATTGATCTCATTTCAAATTCTTCCGTCTTTTGTCGTGTGGGAAGCGACGTATATAAGCTGGCGAAAGCATTTGCCAAATTAGGCTGAAATGTCAATAAAATTTGAAATTAATATTACCTTACTGTCTATGAAGAATCTATTGAATTTGTGCCTACTGATTATTAATTTTTATTGGTAATTTAGGTAGAACTTGATTTTTCAAGGAAACATTTGCCCTCGATGACATTTGTTCAAGTTATCTTTTTGCAAATGGAAATTGACATATCAGGTATCAGGTGCTGCACAATATGTAAAAACTGTCGGTCAAATTTCAAGATGCGACATCTCGTCACTGACATTTACCTTTAAGAAACTAGCAAAACTGGTCACCTAATGTCATTCGAATACATATATTTCGTATCGCTCTCTTTGACCACTTTTTACAATCTCCTACACGCCGCTTCTGATTACCTGTCTTTTCTTTGGACAGTTCAAGAACAAACGCTGTTACAGGTTTCCGTACGTATCTCAAAAGGTACCCTCGAATAACGACGCTCTCGAATTAATTGGTGAAAGAAGAACCCAAAATATGTACTCACCTGGTCCCAGAATAGCCCAAAAAAACATAATATAACATGTCTTCTTTTGACTTTCTTTTTCTGGTAACAGTTAGTATACATTTGTAATGCGAAATGACAATTTACGTGTCCATCATCATCACCAGCTCTATTATTTGATAACGATCAATGGGCATCGATTCGTAAACATGACCATCCTCACTCGTTTCAAAAATTACTGTCATTTAACTGTGTCTCTCCCACATTGACCGAGTAAGAAAATGAGCATCTGTCCACCTGCATAAGGAAAGCAGCAGAGATTCTTCCGAGAGAAGAAGAAGAAGAAACGAACGCACTTTTCGCAAAAAGAGAAACAAGTGTTTTTGAAATTGACCCGTCAAAAAGTCGAGATTGACCTGGAGATATGAGGAAAGCCTCGAACTTGGTACGCACTGTGGTCGCTAATTAGATACGCAACAAAGGAAGCAGCCCACACAACTTAAACACTTTGAGGCTATTACAAT
>JAQGBJ010002772.1:0-15105 GCA_034698345.1 Sphaeridia pumilis
TTTCAGAACATCACTGATGATAGACGATATCAACTTATAGCGAGCTAAGCAACTTAAACTTTGTATCCTCTAAGGTGCGCCTTTCCGATACATTCACCAATGAAGAACCACATGGCAACTTCAACTCCTACAACGGTGTTCAACCAAGCTTCCTAAAAACGAAATCAAATTGCGGCATTGTTATTCGTTCATCCCAAAGTCCAACATCGTTTTCAAACTTTAGTCGAATGTTTAGCTTACCCTGACGGTCAATTGCTTGTAACGACCTGACTTCAAGTTGGAAATAGCGCTACGGAGTCCACTAAAAGCCTTAGGGATATCAGCTGGAGTTGGAGGAGCCATTTCGACCTTGGCGTACCTCCAGAACAACTGGGCTTTGGGACCGGTGTGGGCTACCCATTCTGAAATAAAAAAGGCAAATTATATCATTTCAAAGCACACTTCAACTTCAATGCAGTTTCCATTTATTGTTTCACAAATAAACTGTTGTTCAGCCTGAACCCGAATGAGTTTCAGGCTTCAGGATCTGATTCTAAAAAGACCGAGTACCAAAATGACCAGTCAAACTCACGCTGAAGAAGAGGTGTGACCTTGTTGACGATTCCGGCCATTTTCAGGATAAGTTAATTTGAAATTTCCACCGGAAATTCAGCACGTTTCAAAAATTCTGCAAAAGTTAACTGCAGAATTAAAATGCTTAATGTGAGTGTACCCCAACCCAAAATGGCCTACTGCTTTAAAAGCTCGCGCAGAACCATCGAGTGCAGACCCCGTGGTTTACGTTGGCGCGAAGGCGGTGGTGCGTTCAAATTCTAGGTGAACACAGAATTCGTCGGGCGGATGTAAACAACTTGAACTTTCGTCTGAGTTTTTAGAAACTGAAATTTCGCTGCCCTAAACGACTTGAAATCACATTTTGTAGAAATTAAGAGTATCTGATTAACCATCTGTTCATTGTTAATTGTTCAGAACGCAAATAGGTAAAGAATAGTGTATTATTTTCGTTTAAACATTAAACGGCAGAGCTATCAGGATTTTGCTCTGATTTCTTTCCGATCTTTCCAGGTTCATCATGGGGCGAAGATCAGTATCAACAACGAAATCGGGGAAGTTTATGAACCCGACGGATCAAGCAAGAAAGGAAGCCCGTAAGAAAGAGTTGAAAAAGAATAAGAAACAGAGATTGTTGGTGCGGACAGCCGTACTAAAAGGCAAAGACCCGGGAATGATCATCCAAGAGTTAGATAAGTTAGATGAAATCGAATATGACCCGGTCAACCCACCACCGTTGGCTGAGAAAGTCCTGAAGGACAAAAGGAAGAAGCTTCGTGAAACACTTGACAGAGTTATGAAGCTATACGTATGTTGCAAATGAATTATCACTTGTTTTCCTCACAAAAAACGGAGTACTTGATTTAGATTTGATTTTTCAGCAAAAAGAAGACCCTACAACATGGAATGAACTGAAAAACATCGAAAATGACTACGAGCGTCGTCGGTTCCACAGAATCCAGTACTTTGAAGCTGTTAAACAAGCAGAATCGATCGACGTAGAAGACATTCCCCTTCCGTCAAGTGACGCTCCTTCAATAGCTGATATTCCTCTGCCGGATGAGCCAACCCGAGAACCTTCAGGTATTCTTAAGAAGAACATCCTGAATGTAGATACTGACGCACCTGGGGTTCCACCCGGTCCACCTGCTGATCTATCGAGTGATGAAGAAGAGGAACCTGAATCAGTTGCCAACATTTCGGCTGAAGCTAAAAAAGTAGAAGGCGACACATCCCAAAAGAAAGGTGTACATTTTGATGACCTGGATAAATTCATGAAAGAAGTAGAGGAAGAATTCAAGACTATGGAAGAGGACCTACAGCCCCCCGGAACAGACAAGATACCAAGTTCAGCACCCGTAGCCGCAGCAGCAGATGTCTCGATTCCAATACCTCCTCCACCAGGCTCAATAACAGAAACCACAGTCCCACCTACACCACAGCCACCTATGGTACCTGCAAGTATCCCAGCACCAAACAGGATACAGTTCTACGGTCAACAACCACCTCCACCTCCTGGTATGGCCATGGCACCTCCCGGAGTTGGTTATCCAAGGGCCAGAGTACCTCCTCCTTATCGAATGCCTCAGCCTCCCATGGGTAACAGACCCCCTTATGGGTTCCCACCCAACAGGCCACGGTTCAGACCAGGCATGTATGCCGGTACTCCAGGGGCTCAACATCAAGGACAACAGCGCCAAGCGGAAGTCATCAGTGCAAAACCTCAAATCCGGAACCTTTCTGCTGACGTCACCAGGTTCGTTCCGGTGGCTGTTAAAACTCACAAAGCTTCCGGCCAGGAATCAGGTTAGCATCTCTACAAATTGGCAATAAATCAATACCCGATTCCGGACTTTTTATCATTAATTTGTGTGTCTCTATTTGTAGGTCACAGATCTCATCCTCCAACTATCGCCAAGCTTAAGCCGCCTCCAGTTCATCAGGCTGGCCCAAGTAAAGACGATGCGTATGCTGACTTCATGAAGGAAATGCAGGGTCTACTATAGTCAAAAAAGTGTCTTCAGAATAAGATTTACTCTTCCGATATTATTACTTAAGACTAGCAACCATAGCTTCATTTCTACAAGCCTTTGTATCTAATGCTTGTGCTAGACAAAGCAGGACTAGTTGTTATGCTGACATATGCAAGGGTCAATATTCGTAATAAGAAATCATTGTATCTCCCTTTCCAAGGCTATCTTGTCATCAGTAGGAACCACGTCTAATGCATCGATCTTTGATACTTATGCCTGTAATGTCTAAACACAGCTCTAACTGTAAGAAAGTAGCAGATTTCAATCAGGCTCATCCCACTAAACCCCAGACACAGTCCCATTAGACCTCCAAAGTTTGCTACAGGAACAAGAACCACCGTGAACAAGCACATCCAGCAACCTCAACGGGGGGACTTTCTTTCCCAACTCACCCAGCAAATCCGTCAACCCATACAGCTCTGTCCTCAATCTTGCCGTCGCGGATTCTTCCCCGAAATAGATATGAACTATCGACGCATTGGACCTCGCCCTGTAGAAAATCCGAATTTATATCCATCATCACCACCCGTCAGTCTCAATTATCCGCCATCAGCTGTGAGAAGGGCAGAAACTTATCACTTTACCACTTTGGAGACGGTTTGATCCCTTCCCACAAATGTTGTGGATCCTGTAACGGCACCGTCGATATCTCAGCCTCGTATCTAATTTCCGTGCAAGTAGGCAAACATTTATTGCACATGGTCCCATGGCCCTTTGTAATCATTTCTTCTACAGTCACCAAAACATGCATTAGGTGAATTCGATCAAAATATTCTCCCTCGAATCCGCTTCTTACTCTTTTTGATTCCCGCAGAGCACGCAAATTGTTTCCTTGAGCACAGAGGTCTTGAAGCGTCTCCTGAAATGAGATGTTTTTCATAAAATTCCCGATTCCTTTCCCCAAGACCACCTTCCTTCTCCTTCTTACGTGGCATGTAATAGGAGGTGCAATTACATTCCTCGTATGTCAAATTGGCAAAACATTCCATCAAGCAATTGGTCGAAGTGTAATAAGAGTAGAAGAGAAGCTTGAACTCGTCACTAAAGTAGCATTGCCTTTGATCCTGCAAAATCATCAAAGAACCCACAAGGGAAATATAAAACTTTCCGCAGCAATAACAACAACAATCCGAAAAAGTCGCCGCGACTCACCAAACCGAATCCTTGTATCTTTTCATCCGCCACAGTCACTTTAGGCTTGACGTTGATGAAAACTTCAGAATTTGGCGGAATGGCTTGTCCAAAGTCTACTACTCGAGGAATATCAATCGAAGCATGGGCCAGCACCTATAAAAAACAGGATGAAAAATCCATTTATTTCAACGCTGTCTTTTCTCATTCTTCGACTTTGGCAGCTACCAATTCCACCGAGTCCAGTTATATTTTAGCAGTCACTTTCTTTCTCTCAATTTAACAACATGACTCCTCTATACGGAATCCCAATGTACAATTACTTTCTTCTATTATTATTTTTACCCGAAACCCAACGCTGTCGGAAGTGGTACAAAAGTACTCGTGAACATCAGGATTTAGCAGGATGGACAAGCCTAAACTTTTGCCGGGTATTTGTTGTCTTCTTGGAAATTCTCCCTTGTACGCTGTTCCTTGTTCCAGTATATTGTCGCCTTCCCATTCCCAGCCCTTCCAGTCCTGAAGCAGTTCTTCGGTAGAATTTCCGTCCTCCGCAGCGTCATGTTCTCTGGACACAATTGTACACACAGTTCTGTAAATACCGCAAGTTTGAAGAAGCTTCAAGTAATCAAACTCACTCATAGTAATTACGATACAGCAGCTGTTTCGGCATCATATTGAAGGTACAGCAAAGGCCATAGTCTGTTTCCTGGTACACAAAGACTTGGGAGCAATTCATTGGATCTTCTTGCCACATGCACAATGGTATCATGTCTTCGCATTTTTGCGCATACTGCAAGTAGAGAAGCTTGTACAAACAACACGTGTTTGGTAATAATCTGGGCAAAATCGCTAGGGCTTGAGGCTCTTCTTCCACGTGTTTATTTTAGGTATTTACCTTGCTATAAAACCTTCGGACGTCCTGAGAATCGCGTTCCTTGAGCAAAGTCACTTTGCTCAGCAGCCCAGGAGATAGATTCCCTTTTCCCATCGAATAGTTGAATCGCCGGGCGAAACTCACTGAAGACGAGCAAATGTGATCCGTGTACAGGAGGTTTTCGCGGGCTCGCCGAAGTTCTTCGGGATTGTTGGAGTGGTGAGCTTGTCTTGGGAGAGAGAAAACAAAGGTTCAATTTTTCTAGATCCATCATAAGCTCCGTGAGGAGGCTTCTTTGAAGTCAGCTGAGAGAAGCTCTTGTTGTTGTTCTTGCGAGGCTTACTTGACAAAGGACGTAACTTTACTCTTGAGAATCTTGTTCATGTTACAGATGGTTATGGCAGGGAAGGGGATTTCGTTGGTCTTGGTCTCCAAGGGCTGGAACGTCATGATGACCGGATTTCGCTTGTATTTCTCCCAAACGTGTGATATCATCCAAACTGCTATGATGAGAGCGGCTGTAAAGGCGATTGTCCAGAAGATTCTGGAAATGCCCAATAATGGAATTGATGAAAATCTCAGGAGCTTCTAGAAGACAAAGAGTTGGAGCTATTATGGTTACCTTTCCAAAATGTGAAGCCTCCGCTGACCAATGTATTTGAGACCGTGTAGACTTGTGGACCTGCAAAACTCTGCTGGAAGACTGTCTTCCAGGAATATCGCGATTTCTCGAGTGTCCAAATGGGACTCAAGGCAATCGTGGTGTACTTCAGAAGAGCTGCCATCGGTGGAACTGATTTTGACTGGTTCTCTGCGACCTATTCCAACAACGGCCGCAGCCTCCCACAAGTTAAAGTGCCGAAGATAGTCGCTGTTGAGAACAGGAACTGGGACCTGGCGATGTACTTCGGAGCAAGTTCCATTCGATACGCGCCCGCGCCACCAGCGCTGTATTGTTGCTGAAGTCCAGGAGGTGGAGGAGGACTTATTGGGTTCCTCAGCTATGATTGCAGAAGGCGTCAAGTTGGCGCTGCTGCCAGTATGTCTTTTGAAGAGCATTTTGGCGGCGGGGCGCAGTTGCGAGTTATGGAAGTTGACTGAAGTCTGATTGGCTTTGTAAGTTGGTTTGCATGGAAAGTGGAGGATTATTGAGGAAGAAGAAGTTGATTAGTCTCATGAAGTTCGTGTTTGTGGTATCATTTAATGCCATAGATTTTTACCATTTGTAAACAATCTCCATTAAAGCTTTTAGGGAGCGAGCAGAACCCGTGGGGAAAGTCTTATATTTTTATGGTTGAGCATTTAGCCCAATTTTTCTTGATTGCAGAAGGACTATTTGTCCGCCTTTTCCCTTGATGGAAGTAAATAGTATAAGGAAGAAGCAATGGGGTTGGGAATTCAACTTGGGAATGTAGTGGCAACATAACAAATACTTTTCTCTTGCTGGTCTTCTTATTCTGCGACTTTCTCTCTCTCTTGAAACCTTTCTTCTTCAACAAGTATCATTCGCCAAATAAAGTCTGAAAGCTCATGGCGAAATGGCGTCCCAAAGTTCTCAAAGAGACGATGCTGAGATTGGAAATCTCTGCCGAAACGACCATAATATTATGTAGCTTTCCCCCCTCGCGCACAGTCATGAATTTCTTGGAGTGGAACAACGTCTCTCTCTCGATCTCTCTCTTTAGCAACTTTCTCCAGGCTTTTCAGTCAGGCTCCAGCTTCAGGTTCCGGTGAAGAGCGTATCCTGACTCAAGTACTGGAGGCAAATCTCCCGCTTTCTTCATACTTGTTAGAGCTTTGTTCCAGCACGGACGCTTTCAGAGTGTGTAGCAGGAGGAAGAGGAGAAGTAGCACTTTTACCATTTTGCCACATTAGCGTTTCTTTCATGAGAAGCTTCACGTTCGCTTCGCTCATTTCATTTCCCCAATTCAAGCTTATTCAGCAGCACTTGTCAAAATAGAAGTTGGAGCACCAAAAATATATTGTTTCTTCCACCACCGCCGCCGCCTCACCTTATTCGGATATACAGTAGTAGTGCTGCTGAAAGTTGGAAAAAGTTGCAATTTTTTTACATCTGCGGTTCACAATTAACGCCTCCAAGCTGTCGCACCAAACGTTAAAATCGTCGTCATCGGCCTCTTCGTCCCTTCAAGCCTATTTTGCAGCGGTCAATTTACTCGTCGTCAACTTTGTCAAGACGTTGTACCCACGGGGAGATCAGCGGTAAGTACTCTCAATCAATTTTAAACGTTCCAGCGATTTGAATTTCCCGCGCCAAAATAGAAGCCCATGATTTTCTCCTCCCTAGTGGTCGCATCTCTACTCCCTTACAGTGCAATTAGTATACGCACACATGCAAGCTAACTGCCTTTAACTCTATGGCCTTTACTCTATGGCTCGGTACTGATTTTCTCGCGGCCTCTTTAATGATTTTTCGTTATAAATGTTGTTTCGTGAACAGAGAAAGCAGACTATTTGTAGACTTTTAATATTCTTGGTAAGAATGCATCATTTCCACAACACTTTTTACTACAAACGACAAGGATGATAAATGCCTCTGTAGATAATTTCGCATATAAAAGCTTCATCTACAAACCAAGGAGCTTCTTCATTACTTTCAGCTTTCTTTCCCACGGCTTTTTCACTTACTTTCCCCCTGGAACTCCGCGAGTAAATTAGATGTAAAAAGATAAGACAAATAATAACGCCTTGAATGTAGTACACAGGAAGTGTTCTTGTCACGGCTAAGGAAATAAATGGTGAAATAAGGTCTTTTTTCGGTAGTCTCTTATTATTTCTCCAGTTTTATTCCATGTTCTTTGAGAATCAGCTTTTTGGGCGGGATTGTTTCAGCTTTGTTCTCTGGTCGTTTGTACTTGTTCTTTTTCCTCCTTTGTCATGTTCTGTTTAAAACTAATATGATTCAGTACTGTTAGCGCTCATAGGAAATGCTCGTATTTTGTATAATACTCTTCTGGATAGTTTCAAAACTGCCTCGAGGTTCACGTGTTGTAGAAATACGAGACGAAATTATATACCCGGAATCTTCTATAGTCCTTTGAGCAAATACTGAAAACACAAAGGCTCCTCTCGCTACATAGAACTCCACAAGCGTCTATAACTTCATTAGGGCTTATTGATCATGTTGATCGGATTTGGGTTATGATGCCTTGCCTTCATCATATTTACTGAGCTCCTGGCTCATTTATCAGAGATTCGGTGTCCTCATTAGAGGCGGATATCATATCACCATCCCTAAGCTCCTATGATGTTCCATTATAGACATCCGCTAGTGAATATACTAGAGCTTAAAAGCTCTCGGAGATCTATAGCAAAGTTATAGGTATCTATGGTGATCCTCTCTTGTCATCAACTGTTTTTGGTATCTCCGACGGGAGAATATTCCATGTCCTGAATGGGAAACTTTGGTCGCTTTGAAAATGATACTTATCAACAAGATCGCAGACACTGCTGATGTAAGAGCGTAGAACGTTGTGATTATCAGCGATATTTTATACGTTCACAAGTGTGCTTGGAAGCGCTTGAAATAGTTGCCATAGTTTTTGGCCAAGAAAGCAAAGGACTTGATAATCACCAAAAGGGTTGTTGTATACGTATATACATGTAATCCGAGCTTTGGGGCTTGTGTCCAAAAAACATGGAATATAAGCGATGGAGTGTGGAGTTGTTGTTAAGGAGATGGAAGTTTGTCAGTGTTCCAAATGAAGCTGGTGGAACCTGACTTTTCGCAAAACCGCAAAGTTGGTGTGTGTGCAGTTTGCCAAGCCGCAAGTGTGTGTGTCTATGTTCAAGAACCTCCAAGTAATGAAGACCCGATTTCGGTGATCCGCTCCACTAACTCCCGGTAAATTATTGCTAAGGGCGGAGTCAGCGAGTTTACAAAAGATGCGATGAGTGAGAGCTCAATGGTACGCGGAGGTTTGAATTTTGCGCGCGGAGCAAGGGACGGAGGCTCATCTCCACTGCTCTCTGTAAACGCGGGATGAAAACGGTTTGTTTACGAACCGCTTTGTTTACATTTGATTTCATATAGATTTTGAGAAATTGTGTTATGGAGAAAGGCTGTTTAGAAAGCGTTTTTGCGTTGTATTTCATGTATTTAAAAGAAGCTTTCCATCAAGCAAGCATCATTTACTCTGGATTCTTGAAAATACCAGACAAGAAAAACACAAGTGCCAAAGCCAGACCAAAGTCATGGCTTTCAAAGTGATTTTCCAAGACCATTTTTCAAAAATCCGGGCTCTTTCTTCTCAGTTCTTTTAGCAGCGGCCAAAAAAGGCTTCAATAATAGTGTACGAGTTGTGGTGGTGCAGAAAGAGAGCTGAAAATTCAGTTGGCTTTCTTTCTTTCGTTCCTCTAGTTCTACTTCACTTCAAGCTTGAGTTAACTCGTGAGAAGTTCACTTTCACCATGTTTGTCAATTTACGGTTCACAGCAGACACAGATCTCTTTTCTTCCCCGACTTTTCTTGTACAATTTACACCTCGTCAAGTCAAGCTTCAAGGAAGCGGGACTTACTTTGCACCACATCAACTCCTGCCAACCCGAATAGGTTCTTCAGGTTAAATATGAAATTCAATCAACGAGACTCAAAAACATGCGCGTACCATTTATTTCTTGGAGCGAACCCTTTCAAGAGTTGACTGTGAGCATGTTTGCGAAATGAAGCGAATTTTCAAGTACTATTTATGACGTCTCACGTACTTGCAAGTTTTTAGCAATAGTTTTGCTCTTGGATTTCGATATGTTTCTTTTCGAAGTGAGTGACGCGAATCCTGGTTGCCAATATCTCATTTCCGAATCGACGCCGATACATCTGCATCCCGTTTACTTACTTATTAATGGGATGAGGCAAGCAAGCATCCAGTCTCCAAAGTAGCTCACTGATATGTGCGATTCGAAATAAGTAAAGAGCTTTTTATGTACTTTGCAAGGACATGGCTGCTTGATCCGCTTATAGTGCCGTTCGCCAGTATGGCGTTCTAAATGGACGCGTAAATGCAAGTCAGTGGATCGGCATGTAGTAAAACGAGATTGCTTCCAGTTCGGGGAAGCTCGCCGAATATCAGAGGAACAGGTAGCTGTTGGTTTTTGGTTGGTCTAATGGCTCTTCCCCTCCGCCATTTTATTACCGCTTTAATGGGCGCATTAAAGCAGTATTGCGACCTCATTATTTCTGACCAGCAATGACTGTTATCGGACAGGCATAAAATTCCATCGTTTCAGTGAGATTGGACGCTAACATCAAGGTTACTCCATATCTTTTCAGCACTGAAATTCAATGAACCATGAACCGGGTTTTGAATTGGTAGTCCAAAAATCTCTTTTAGTATTCGTTATTTGACACAATTTAATAGCGTTCCAGTATTTTCCCCCTAGTTTTTGCAATGAAAAATATGAATAGATTCAATGGCTATATCCGTCAATAAGACTTGCAAGAGCATGAAATCAAATTTCCTACCCGCTTCACTGCATCATGCCTTGTTGAAATATTCATGAGTTGGAATATCGAAATCGGAACAAGAGCTCTTCCTATATATATATATATTCTTGCGTGAAAGGTAAATACATCTGACTAGAAGCAGGAGTAACATGTATAGAGCTGTATATACCGACCAAGATCAAGTTGTCTCAAGCCGTATGTTTCCATAATATCCGCAGCAACTTCGAAAACTATTCCTTGAGCCTACATCAAATGGGAGGTCACCATCATACGCATGGTAAATACTAAAGTCAGCAGATTTGTAAGCGAAAAGTTTCCAAGGAGGAGATGATCCGTCCCTTTATTGTTTACATAAGCGATGGTTAATTCCACTTTTGGAAAGCCAACGGCGAAGGTCCTTGGGCGGCGGCGGAGGTGGATTTCTGAAATTACTTCAGGTCTCAGCTTCAACAGAATACACAATAAGTATGTTCCAGCTGGGATCAGAAAAGATTGGCACAAGTCACGTGTAGCTAGGCTTAAATTTGATGCTAAGCTGACACAATTTTGATGGGTTGGAATAATACATGGGTGTATTTAATTATTCTTCAAAGTCTAAACTTCGGAGGAGCAGAGAAGACCTGCGGGTTATTGTTTTTGCCAAGAGAATTTTAAAAGACCCGGGCTTTCTGGTACACACAGAAAGGGGAAAAACACACGGCTTTTTTGGTAGCCTCAAGGTGTTTTAGATGGGCTTCCTGTAAATAGATTTTTTCTTCAAGGATCCTCTGTTCCCGAGTTGCCTGGAGTAAAAGCATATGGACGGATGATTGAATTCGATCCTGCTTTCAAGGCTCTTGGATTTGCAATGCACACTGTGTGTATACTGGCAAACTTGGAAATTGGAATTTCACCTTGCTTTTCGTCTACCGTGACTCGGATAAAGTGTGCATAAAATGTAGCGGATTTGAATGGAAAACCAACAATGCAAGCCTGTGGAAAGTTGAACTCACAATAAAGCTATGGCGAAAATAACGTGTATACATAGGAGCGTCTCATCAGGAAACTGTGAAACTCACTCACAGTCAGGATTCAGGATACTTTCACTCGAGTTGGGGATGGAGCAGGAAATATATGAGCAGAATGCCAAGTTGATTTTGGCTGACTGGAGAAACTACTCAAGTTGCTCGAGTTGCTGACTGAGCAAGCGGAAATTATGTCAAAATCCCATTTTCTTCTTTTCGCCCTCCAGAATGGCTAACACAATTCACCTAAAGTTGATACAACACAAACTGAATAACAACGTAAAGAGCATCCTTTCTACATTCCATATATACGTATACAAGAAAGAGCTGTCGTTAAAAACCATGGTGGAAACTCCAGCAAAACTAATAGTACAACTTTTTTTGCAAAAACGTTATCTGTCGCTACCATATTGTCCGTCTCTAGAATATTTTTCACCTTGACCGCACTCTGCCCAAAGAATGTTGTTGTTTAGGTTGATGTCCAGAAACTTGGGGAAAATCCACTGGATTCCTGTATTTTGTAGGCCAGTTTTAAAGCCTCCTCCGGCAAATATTTACTGTATCTACCCGGAACAGTGAATAGACATCGAGGATCCAGGATCGAGACACAGCCACGTGCGACCAAACAGTTTGCTGAATGAAAAATTCCAAAAAAATCACTATAGGACAGACAGACATCAAACAAAAGACAAGAGATGGAAAATCTATAGTTCCTGTACAGCAAAATATCCAATTTCGCCTATTGATTTTTTGTATCCAATTTCACCACCTACAGTATAGCTTTCTCTCTAACTTTGAGAGCTAAAAGTCTCAAGAGCACAGACCCTTGTTGTTATAAATTCTGCAAACTTGGAGTTTTTCTCCATGCCCTGAAGCTCTCTCAATTTGTGGAACGTCATTAAAAGCCTCGAAAGCAAAATCGATTCTTGTTGACTCGGCTCTTGAACATTAATATGCCGTTGGTTGAGTAAATATACTTCTCGTCTAACGCTTTTTCGAATCAACTTTCCAACCTCTCATGTTCCCCCGCCGCTTTGCTCCTTGTTCGATGCATGTACTCCAATTTCCAAAACATGATACCAACACGCGGTACTTCATCAATCATAAATTTCGTTCACACACACACACACTTGAAGCTGAAGCCATTTTGTGGGCCTCCTTCCATGGAGATAAATCCATCATCGCCGAAATAGGCTCTGCGAAACAGTATTTTATGGCCTCAGCGCGAAAAGTGTCACAAACGCAAACATGGACGATGAGCAAGCCCAAATTGAAGATTATAGCTCCATGATCTTCCATTTAAAAGCCATAGAGAATGTGTTTTCTATGGTTCCTTCCCAATCTTCTCAATCAAATCAGAAAATCTCTTACAACTTCTCCTACAAAAATATACAGAAAAGAAACGCATGAATGACTCCTACGCTATTTCCCCGCCATTGTTCCAGTCTAGAGACGTTGCTGGAACTCCAAGTTTCAGCATCAGCATGGCAGCGTTTATTCTCCACTCTTGCGGAGTCATTACAAACTTTGTATTGTATCATCAGCCAAACTTGCCCGCCTCTCCATTTTCATCCATTAAAAGTAACTCTACTCTAACATCACTTGGAGGGAATTTGCTCCAGCTTTTGCAGGTTCTGGAATATATATATAAGCTTCCAACTTTTGCCACATTTCCAAAACCACCAACATCACCACCCTTGGCACTGGAACAGCATAAATTTCACCTGATATCTTCTGTGTAAATTCGCTTCCCTTACGCACCATTTCATCCTGATCATTTGAGTCTTTCGTTTCCTTTCTCCAGCACCTCTTTCCAGCATAGCCAAAAGAGTCATAGAGCGCGCGCTTTCTTTTCTCTATGACGGACAAACGGGCGGTCATCTTTCATGTCTGTAGGACATACTAGAATAGAAAGAAGAAGCCGTTATGGAACCTGAGCCCGTATAATAGAAAAGTGATAGCAGGATTTACGAGTTCTAGTTTTAGTTTCTGTACGTCCACCGAAACTGGACTCTTACTTGTGTATGAAATATGGAGGGAAAGTGACTCAACTCGGTCTCTTTTTGAATTCTAGGCTTCGGGGCAGTATTTCACCCCTTCTGCGCCCGGAAACGCCGCCTTTCAACAGTCCTCATCACCACCAATATCCTCAACAGCAGTCCTACAATGGGAACGTCGATACAACTTCAGCCACTTCAGCCTACTACTCCTCATCGCCTTACTTGTCATATCGAACGGCCATTGGAGGTGACTATAGTAACTGTACGGCAGATTGCGCTGCTGCTGCTCCTCCTGCTGTTGCTACCGCTCGTTCAGCGCCCACTGCTACCAGAACAGTGGGCTTCAATGGCGTCCTGTCCAACGGTGGACCTTATTACTGGGCGGCTGCTGCAGCTTCAGCGACATCGAGAGCAGCGCGCGGCGCTGCTGGAAGGCTTGGAAGTAGTGGAAGTGGTGGGGGCGGAGGAGTTGGCGCCAGTGGAATCTGCCACGAACTCTATGCTGAGATGACCAACAATCCTGTAACAAATAGCGCGGGAAATGTCATCATTCCGCTGATACTCATTCGAAGGCGGGAACCGACCAAATTGGCTGCGGCTATCGACGCTGTAAGTTTTTGATGAGGTTTTTCAACGAGTCTTTGCTTGAATTCAGCATGCGATTCTATGGGTGATGGATTTTTGCAGGCTTTCGCCATCGGCTTGTTGGTCTTCCACGGCTTGACGTTGATGGTTCAGGAGCTGCCAGAGGCTGAAGATGCTGGGATTCCGACGACCGGAAGTAAAGCAGTGACTGCTGTCGTGGAAAAGAAGAAGTCGGGCATGCTCTTTCCAGATATTCCCATGACACCAAGTGGCTGTAAGAAAAAAAGATCATAAAAGTCATTTTCAAATTAGGAGCTAGTGGCGGGAAAACCTTATGTATTTTATTGTCACTGCGCCAGACCAGGGCACTTGAAGAAGTACAGCGAAGTGCATATAATAATCTGGTACCAAGCTTTATGGAGCATAAAGACCGCAAACGCAGTAGTATCTTATAGAGGGAACAGATTTTCTCCGAAACTAAACTCAATGACTCGTGGCCTGTGGCGGGAATTTCAAACTAATGTTTTCTGCCCTTAGTATTCATCACGGGGTACATGGAAGTCATAGCCTGGATAGGAATTCTGTCAGTCAACTTTTTCCAGCTTTGTGTTGCCATGAGCTTATTCAACGCTTGTGCCGAAAACGTAAGTAGCTCACTATAGAGCCTTGATTTATATACTCTGTATTTTGTATGCTCTATGAAGGACTAAACTCTATGGCTTTTTGTCCCTTAGGCGGACGCTCTGAAGGCCTTTGAAGCGTCGCTCGCCTGGTTGAAGACCAACGTTTTCCTCATGATCATCCTCTCAATCAAGCTTTGCGTCCTCTACTTTATGCACGCGATGGACATGAAAGCCTTCTACACGACACTTTTCACGGCTCTTGAATTTGCCATGCACATTGTTGGCTTGTTTGTCGTCATGAAGTTTTATGAGGAAATCAAACGGAATTATCCAATGACTTCGCAGATTTATAAAAGGGCTCATGAAGAAACGTCCGAGGGGGAGAAGCAAAAGAATGTCGCTGATGCAGTGTGGTGCTGAGGTGGCCAACAATCGCCAAAACTACTGGAAGCCAACTTCAACGTATTACATATATCGCCATCAATCATATTTCGTACCAGATTTTATCAGACAATAACCGGAATCGAGTTTAATGAGATTTTTGATGACAATAATAATTTATCAAATCACCTGATGAGAGTCAGATGATGAGAATGTGAATATATATCGGATTGATGAAAATCCGTCCTTGTCTTGTGGGTATTAATCAAAAGGGTATGTAATTGTATCGATAGAAATCTAGAGAATAGTGAAAATTGTATTCATTTCCTTAGCAAAAACGAGAGCTTTCCCTGTTCAATTAGTGTTTTCCAATTAATTCAGTAGTTGTAGAAACCCACTATTTTAACCTTGCAGTTAAACGTTAGGACCGGTTTCGTCCAACCGGAAGTAAGAT
>JAQGBJ010002773.1:0-15101 GCA_034698345.1 Sphaeridia pumilis
ACCTTCTTCCTTTCTCTAAATGGCCTGCTACTGACAGATGATGGCAACGACGACATACTTCCATATGGTCGACGCTTCGCGTTACGCAAGTCAGAAGTTGTAGGGGGATACCTGTTGCCTGGAAGTTTCTTCCCATGTAAAACTTTAAGCACCTGCAAACAAAAGAAAACATATTATCTAAGCTATAGCAGATGTGGTGAGTGCTAGAGGGAAAGCTCGATCGAAGCAGTTTCGATATCAGCATGTTTTTCTGATTTAGCTTACCTCAGAATACATCGTCTCTAAACTCTGGATTTGCCTTTTGATAGCGTACGCATCAGTAGTATCGATCGTGGTGCTCAGGTCATCATCATCTGAAGTGGCCTCTGTAGCTCCGTCCAGCATGGACTCAAGATCTAGACCTGTCGTCGTAGATGTCATATCGCCATTATCATCTTGGAGCGAATATAATATTTGATCTATAAAAATTAAAGAAAACAGTTGGTGTAATCCCCTAGCATCAAATCGCATGATTTGTCAATACCACTTGTTGAAGAAAACAAAAACTTACTCATTGCACTTCGGGTCAGTTTACCGGGCTTCATTGGCAGCTCCTTCCTGCTACTGCTTCCAGGTTTGACACCACCGTCTTTAGTCAACCTTTGCCGACTTGACCAACCGTTGAGGCGTAGTTGTTGTTGTGACCCTGAGTCAGATCGATGCAGGTTACCACCAGATCTTGGAGATTTAAGCCGAGCATTTGCTAAAGCCTGTAAGGCTGCGGCAGCTGCAGCTTGTTGACTTGTTCCAGGCGCTGGTTCGTTGGCTTTCCTGTTAAGATATTAAACAGGTATGAATTGGAATAGGCACGTGAGAAAACACTAGTGTAGACACAACAATCTATAATTAAACTTACGGATAACTGAGATCATATTTCTTGCTTGCTTTCGGAGATTGTTTTGGAGATTTACGCATCATGCCACTATTGACAGGTGCAGATGAAGCCAAGTCACTGAGACTTCCTCCATTTGGCATTTTTGAAGAAGACTGAGATCGAGGACTGGCATAGCTTGGTGGTGCTTTTCGTTCTTGAGCCATAGGAATGGCAGCGGCGGCGGTGTTCATACTCTTCAGCTTTTCGTTTTCTAAGATTTGCCGTATCTCTGGTTCAACAATATCCACCCATTCAGAATCGTTGCCTGTAATAAAATGAATTATTCAGTCAATTTTTGTATACCTTTCAATTTCTCTCAGAGGCTTTACAACTACATGAACTGCTACTCACCAGAAGATATGCTATCTCCAATCTGTTCGTGAAGTTTTTGTCGATGGATCATCATACTACTACCAGTTTCTGCCGGTTCACTGGGATCTGAAGAATGAAGTGGAGACTTTGCTAGAAGAACCGTGCCGTGTCCCGAATCAGTCGTCGTATGCGATTGGCCACTTCCAACTCTCTGTGAGCTCTTCTCGCACTCACTACTTGAGCTCTGATGTTCATTGTTGGTGTTGCTGAGTGCCAATTTTTGCAATTCTGCTGATAGCTTGAGCTGGTCGTGGTTATCACTGCCACTTAATCTTGGTTCATTCACATTCTTGCTTCCACCGGTCTCTAATGAGCCACTGCTACCATCACCATTTTCTCTCTGTTCACTACTCAACGGAAGTCCAATCGTATTAATTTCTTGTTGTTTCAGTCCTGCAACATTCGGTTGCTGTGAAGTCGGGAGCGGAGGTGGAGGTTCATTATATTCATCATTTCCTTGGAAAGCTTCGTTGGCAATGCCATGGTTTGCAATAGTCGACTTGGTGAACGCAACACTGTGAGAATTTTCAACCACTGCCATTCCATTGTTACTTGGCGGAGAAGTCATTCCCGGCTTGGTATTGAATCTGTGTCTTGAATGAGGATTGTTATCAGCCGAAGGCGGACCATTGCGTGTTTCCACGTTTCCGGCCAAGTAGCCACCTTGTTGCGGCTGCCGATTATTTACATACTGGGGAGAACCAGTCGCCATTGGAGAACCTCCAGCGGCCATCTGTCCATTCTCACACAGTTTGTCCAAAGCTCGCTGCGCCCTCTCTGCACCAACTGCATCCAAAAACTGCTGTCCTTGCTGTTGTTGCTGCTGTTGCCCTCTGTACGTATTCTCCATTATTGACCTCATCATTTGCACCGAATCATTCGCTAAATTTGATTTTTGACTGCTATGCTGGATCGCCTTTCTGAAGCTCGTGTTGACATTCTTCCTACTGTCGTTTAGAGCGGGACTTCGGTAAGAACTCGGGGGCGGCAGAGGTCCTCCGGCCATTATCGAATGTGTATGGCGGTGCTGTGGTATCATTCCATTGCTATTCGGAGGAGCCTGGTTTACAGGCTGAGCGGCTGCTGATGGCGATTGGTAGTAGCCATATTCCTGGCTTTGCTGTTGTTGTTGCTGTTGTTGCTGCTGCTGAAGTCCGTAATTCATAGTGTTCTGATTTCCGTACGGCGGGCTATCGTTATAGCCGTTGTTCAAATGACCGTTCACTTTAGTTCCGTCATTATTGACAACTTTGTTGTTCTGAACACTATTATTGGCACTTCCAAATCGACTAGAGATCATATCTTTGATGTGATTGTACGTCTTGTTATGGAACAGTTTTGTATTACTATCCTTCTTCCCCTGCTCACTTTCTGACGGATTCACCACCAGCAGCTTGTGGCTCAAAGCAGGGCTTTTGGAAGCCAGTTGAGGATTGGAACCAAATCGTTTCTCTCCCCCGTTCACAACTCCACCGTTTCGATATTGTTGTTGTTGCTGCTGCTGAGGCTGAGACAAAATACCCGCTGTGCTTCCACTCCTTACGTGATGACCGTGAGTTTCGGAATGAACGTTATTCTTGATATTCCCGCCGGTCTGATTCGATTGAATTGATAAGCTTTGATGTTGCTGCTGCTGTTGCACTCCCGACCCTTGTTGTTGGGCCCTATGATATTCGATGGTGAAATTATTCCCATGGCCGTTCACATTCGAATTTCCTGTAGGCCCATTATATCCCAGTGGTTGATAGCTCCCTCCGTTGTTGGCAGTCTGGGAAAAACAAAAAAGTAAATGTATAATTCTACCTCTTTCCAATTTATCAAACAGGAAATCACAAGTCAACCTGGTTCTTCTCCCTCTTTTCCCCTGTTCTCAGCTACTTTTAACTACTCCTTGATTGCATGTAAACAAGGCTTAACAGCTATATGGCAGCTGAGTGCCAAATCTCGTCCATCATAAATTCATAAACCTTATTCACACAACAATAAAAAAGAAAGCCTCTACACGTTCCAACGCACGTTTCATATGAATTAGGCCTCTTCCTCATCATTCCTACCTGTTGAACATGGTATCCACCACGTTGGTCCAAATACATGCCGTTTCCTCCTTGGTACTCCAATCCGGAATCCATTGAACGCTGCCAGTCCCTGATCGACTGTGATGATGGTCCTTGAGCTTGCCTGCAACACAAAAGTTCTCACATGAGTTCATCATCATCGTCTTATTCTCCGAAGAAGTAGCAGGCGCTTTTCGACGCTTCAGACGCTGCGCGCTCCTTGACATGGATTTTCTCTCGCGTCTTTCGGATGAATGTTAAATGGCGCGTAGATTTTCGTATTTGCGATTCTCGTTACATTGTGTGAGAAGACTCTTTTGTCAAGTTTTTAAAGCCTGTCAGCTTCTTGTGACCGATTCAAACCCCTTTTGACATTTCTGACAGACAGGTGTGAGAGAGCTGGGCAAACAAAATCTATTCAAAAGCACTAAGCTTGCCAAATCTTTAACCACTGCCGAGTACTGTTCGGGATTATTAGATTCTCTCCGCTGCGTCTTTTCTTCTTCCTCGGACTTTGTCCTCTAAAAACGTCTCCAAAGAGCCTTTTAAAGTAACCTTTACAAAATATTCTCTCACCATTATCAAAAACTTTCCAACTAACTTGGCTTGAACAAATTACCATTATTTACTTTTCCTCCCAGATTATTTTTTGTTTTGCCAGGATATTACTGCTGCAAAATCCCTGGTTCCCCTATACAGCCTTGCTTCATTGCTGACTGCAGGAGGAGTAATTGCAACCTGCAATTTGTACACACAACTTTTGCAACAACATATCCTTCCTGTACATTAGCGATTCTCGTGAATAATACAGCCTAATCACACATAATACATTAATATCCCATTCAACCCTCATCATCATTTCTTAGGCCCCGCCGACACCTTTTCATCCTCATCAAATTACCTTTCTGCCATTCTGCCAATTACACATCATTCAAAACTTCTCATCCCACTTGCCCTCATATACGTTTACAATTCTTCTTAAAAACTTGCTAGCTCAATCTTCATAAACCTTGCACCTCGTTATTACATTTCTCCATCTCTCTCTCTCTCTCCACCATTAAATCCCGTCTGTCTTGACCATTTACTTTTTACACTCGTATCATTGACACTTACTGACAGCTTCACATTATTCACACAACACCACACCTCTGACACAATTCTTATTTCCCTTTATGTGTCAGTCTTATTCATCTCGTGTGCAAGTCTTCTATGTCAATCGATTTCTTATGGCTTATCCGCGTCAGTTTCTATTTTCTATCTATTCAATCCTGTTCATCAAACAAAATTCCATTATAAAATCCTCAGATATTATATTCGTAGCTGGAAACTCACCCTTTGTATATGACAGTGTCAAGGCTGTCAGCGTTGGACGAAGACAAACTTAAGCTCTGTTGCTGCTCCTGTTGGTAGTAGCCGTTTCCATTCATTTTGCCGTAAATTCCATTGATTCCTCCAGCTCCATGAGCATGTCCATTGTGTTGTAACATTTCCTCAACTTCACCTGAGCTCGGATGGCTCATCAAAATTCGTCCGTTTTGCATTGAAGCCATCCCTAGTGATTGCTCTTCATTGAACACCTGTAATCAAAAAGAGGCAAAGGGTCAATTAACACACTCTCATAATTTGCTTTTACGTCCCGCTCATTATCATCATCATCATCCCACCCCGACGTCCACCATGTTGTCTGTGTACTTGCTCCAATCAACCTGGTACCAGGACCAAACCGCTTTCCCAACAGCAATCGTAATTGACCACTTCCATCAACATCATCAGAAGCAGCAGCAACTTCAAACTTGAACTTCTCGTCGTCAATACAGTACGTGATACGTTTAAATGGCCTTTTCGCTACGATCAAGACTTGCTTAATGACTCTCAAATCTCGTAAGAGAATACCGAAAAGATTTCCTCCACATCGACAGCGTATATGACTAACATTATGGACTTTTTCCATCCGCAAAAGATCCGCGGTTCAGCAACCCCCTAATATAATAATGTTGAATTATTATATACTCGCTATCAAAAGTTCAATTATTTCCCCGTTTTCAACATATTAATTTTCTCCTCGAAATGGCTTAAACGGCCTGCTTTTTACACAGTTGAGCCTCAGCTCACCAACGCTTTCAAGTGTCCAAAACCTTCAATTTCCAGCACTGGAAGTTGCGTTTACTTTCCGCTTGAGCTCCTTGGGTAATTATGGGAAAAACCTCTGAACTGGTTTCCTTCCTCTTGCGAGGGATCCACCCATTAAAAATTAAAGCTCGTGTTCCGGAAATTGTCAGACAGCTACAAGACCTCAATAACGTTAATTTTCGACACTAATGGAAACTCTTAAATTTTCAAGGATTCAGCAACTCCAGCGCCCTCTTCCCTTTCAATTTCAACTTACTTTCACTATTACTCAGCCTTTTCCCTTGCATGGAATCTCATGGGAAACCACTTGGAATTCGTGTCCACAACTTGCACCAAAAACACTCATAAATTACATGACCGCCGCCAAAAACACAGCAACCCCGCAATTTTAGAATACTCTTCTCGAAACTTTTCACAATCTTCCCGTACCGATTGAACACCTAGATTGCAGTCTCTGACTCAGAGTGAGGCCGCCGCTATATTTCCTTCCTTGCATTACAAATTGCCACTTGCGTCCGACGCAATCACGCTTCGGAACCCTGCAATTAGTTGGCACTTTTGAAAAACTATCCACGAAGGCGGCTCAGGCGTCGGCGACAAGACTCACTTTTGCCAACGAGATACCACAGTTTTCGCAGGTACTTGCACATGGGTAAAACTCATTAAACTTTTACTTCAAACGGCACCTCTTTCCCTAGGCTCTTCCTCTCCCAAAGGCACCAACACTACTACTGACTGACAGTCTCCTTGCCATAGCCGGCCTGATCTCACCTGTCGAACCAGACAATAACCGCTCGGCAACAATGCACATTATTACAGCCCCACACACTCGAACACATTACTACACATACACCTTGCATCCAACAATTGCACCACAACCAACAACAACCCCACACGTTCAACCAAACGTAAATCCTCTTCCTCCATCAACCAAACCGTATAAACACAGTGCTTATACAATATATTCATTCACACTCTCAACCGAGCGTCTTATCGCTATTTCTATAGCTTTAGCACACATACAGGTAAACAAAACTATGTGAACGGCTTCAACCCTTTACAGTCGTCTCCTGACTGACTGAATCACAACAAACAGCTTAAATTATCTCCATTAGTCTACTCAAAGTAAAAAATTACACCTTTCACTTTCACAGTCTTTCAGGCTATTCTATTCTTGGTATAGTTGTTGTCGTTCTGATTCAAAACGTTGCGTATCTTGGAGACTATTTTCAATACTTGCTGAGCTTGAATCTGTGAACCTTTTCCCAGTTCCGTCACGTTATTCTGAAGAAAGTCTTTTCTCGTCTGGAAAAGAAGAACAAAAGGCAAATTGTAAAAAAAACTATATGACACAGAAAAGTGTTACATGTATTTTTGTCAAGGCTTTTCTTCACAGAAAAGCCATTTCCACTTACGATTCGTCGGAGGTCTTGAAGTCTTGAAAAGTTCTCAATAGGTTTCGTCGGTAATAAAGTTTGCGGCGCGGTGCTTTACACCTGTATCTTGAGTCTTGTCTTGCGATTAATTACCAAAAGTACCTTCTTCTTCTTCTCTTCTTGTTTTCATTTAAAGGAAACGAAATGACGTGCCCAAAACCTCTTGTTCATTGTTCTCGCAGGGTGGCCGTCTTCACCTTTCAGAACTGAACATGACTCAAGGAACGCCGTCCAATATACAGCGAACACATGTTGGACACCGTACAAAACAATGTCGTAAAAGTACATGCAACAATACACACGTCTCTTCTTCCACTTCCAGATAACGGAAACAATGAACAAATTATAATTTATGCTCAAAAATCTTCATCAAGCACACAAACACACGATACATACTCATCCCATTCCAAGAGTTGCATTTTTGGCATCTTTTCAAAAATTTCTAAACACATATTGTTTGAAGCGCCCCGTCGAAACTGCATGCAATCAACCCCTTCCATCATCCCCAAAGACTCTCGTCTTCATTTCACCTCTTGAGCATCAATCATCACATTTCCCATCATTTCCATTGTGTCCACTTCAGTCAGTGTTTTAATTGCTTCAGGTTTGAGCTCCCATAAGCCAACAGCTCAATTATCATCAACGTTTCTATTTTCCAAGACGCTGCCGCATCGAAGCGCCCTCTTGAAAACATTCGAAATCGGACTTCAATCATCAAGCCAAATTAGCTTAGCCAATCTCTCCTCTGATCTTAATGTCCGCCCTCAGTCTATTGTCATCTCAATTAACCTGAGCGCCTTCCTCCGCGGCTCCTGATTGAATTAGCACCATAGTTCGGCACCTTTGTCACTTCAGTTGTGTGTCGCTCAACTGGGCCTGCAGATCCTTTCGAACGTTTCGCCTCTTTCGACAAAGAACGCTTTAATCACCTTTCTAATTGAACATTCCCAAGCTTCTAATTCCTGTTTACTCCCGTCCTTGTGTCTGTCAACTGATCGACTGTCAACCCACACGTCTGGTATTGCTACTGGTTTACAAGCTAAATAAATTTAATACCATGTTTTTGTTTACAAGTCTTTCAAACAAGCTTAGGCTTCTCGGTCGGCTGGCAATATTGAGCCTCTCGTATATTTTTCCTCGTCCGGCTTCGAATCCGGCTCAAAGCCACCTTTCTTATCAAAATCACTTCCGAATGTCCATTAAAACACACGGCAAAGCGTATAAATCCTTCTTTCTGTTGTTGTTGACCGACAGATCAGTTTGATCACAACTTATCTCGAGCGGGATCAGATTCTGATCCGGTTGCATCCGTCATTCATTTCCATGGCACTCGCGCCTTACAAACTTGAACGTGTCCAAATAAAGGTCCCCAAACGTGCTCAATTCAAACGATTTCCAAACCTTTGACGCTAGTAACGATGACACCAAATTCGTCAGTTCAAACAACTGCCACGCAACTGGAAAACCAGAGGCCAAACTCCGATTGCTTTTGAACTTCAATGGTAACTTTTTGGAAGCTCTGATCAATTCCACGTTCCCATCAAATACATACAAAGAAGGCCTTTGCGTAACAACTTCAATCTGCACGCACCCGTCATTATCGTCTTTCCCTAATAATCCACTCTTTACCTCTAATTTATGCACAAACTCTGCGGGATGACTTCAAAGAAAGAGTTTCCTCACAGATTCTTCTTCTTCAATTCAATCTGTATAAGCCTCGCCTTCTACCGGTCTTCTTGATAACGACATGTTGAGCCTTCAAAATGCAATCTTATTCCTTAAGTTCGAGAGTAAAGAGGCGGAAAGTTGGCCAGTCACTTTACAACAATTGAACCTTGATAAAACAAGTGGTTGGAATACACTATATACAAAATTCTTTGTTTCATATCTGGAAAAACAGTTACGCTTTGTACACTTCTTTTGCCTACTTTTACTCCGAATCCACGCATTCGAACGAACGGACGGACGTGACTAGCCCACTGAGCTAGTTGAAGCTTCTCCATGAAACCAAGTCTCTGGAACTTGTGACTCGCCAGGAACGCCTCCTGTTCAACCTGCTTTGATTCTAAATCAAACAGCCTCCAGCCTCACAATGAACCTCCTCACCTCCTGGAACGAAATCTTTCCCACAAAAACTTTCAGAGCCATTATATATAATGCTGGTACACAAAATGGACGGACACGCTATTCCAACTGTGAACACCTTACATTTGTCCCTTCAATTACGCAACTCCTACACTTGGACTCGAGAAGAAGAAAAAGAAGCAGTCGCCGCTCGCTTTTGTTTTTGCCATAACCACCGTTACTTATGACGAAATGGCAAAGAACGGAACTTGAACCCGCACACGAACCATGTGGACCATATGGCAGACTGCAGGTTTTGAAGGTCGGGTCTTTGGAGGAGCTACTACAATCGATGGCATTTCGCCGAATCTGCCGCCCACACAAACAGTCGCTTCGCACACCTGTTACATCACAACTCATTACGGCCATTACGCGTGACCTCTTTCGGTAAGCAGGAAAGGCGTTGCCGATGTGTCAATGTTTTGGTCTGGTAATGCCTCGCCGCCGATTCGGACTTTTGCCAATAGCTTTTTTCTTGGAGTCCTGAAACACATATATGTAAACCATAGCAATGATTAAAGAACCCGATCAGACATCAGTAGTTAGTATACTTGAAGCTCAAGCTTGCAACAACCCAATTACCTGTCAACTGCACATGAATTACATCAACTCGTGTTTCATCAACCTCTCACATGGCCCTTATCGCTTTGACTCATCACCTCTTCTCGGATAATTCGATACGGGCTTGATACAGACTGAATCTCGTTTCGATTAGTCCGCCGTCATCATGAACAGAATCAAGTGCACTTTCTTGCATGCTACAAATAACGCTGTCCAATCTACTCCTCTGTGACAAACGACTTGAAAACAAATTACCCGCTTCCTATTATTGCTGCACCTCCTGTGCAATCAATCCTGTCCCTACCACCTCGTGTGCGATTACTGCAATCACAAAAAACAAGTGCAATTTTAATACCGGCCGACAGCCTGACATCCCAGCGTGAATTCAATAAATCTGCTGCCCTGCCCACCATCGGACCCTTTGCAAATAACAGTCATGTGTCGAGTGACAACAATTAATTTGGTTCCGCGGAGCCTTCTTCTTCGGTGTTACGTCATGGGCGCAAATGGCTAATAAGCCATTAGAATCATTAATATTCTCCACGGCTCCTGAGAGGATAATTCATGGTCCCGGCGCTTTAAAAAACAGATCAACATCTTCCCTCCCTTTTTGCTCCTCTTGTTAACAACTTTCCAATCTCATTTCGCCTTTTGAATATTCCAATTTCCCGACACATCTTCCCATACACACATTTGCAGCCATCTTCAGCACAAGGATAATATACAGATTCTGTATTACACAAGAAGTACAACTTCCTTTTTCGGCCCTCCGCTCCTGTTAGTTGTTGTTACTTTTACCTTTGCTGAAAGGAGCCAAAATCTTTGTGTATCTACATGCCATATCTAAGGACCATATCTTTGGCAACGAGAATCGTTTACCAGGAACAACGTTCCCATCAAATCACATTTTATACGACTCTCTCTCTCTTTCCCCGTCCTTAACGGCTTCTGTACATTGTGTGTCCTTATAACAATCTTGTTTTCCTAATCTGTCCTCATGTAATCTCAAATCAATCTCATTTCCCCTCGAGAACCAAATACATCACATCCCATAACTAACTAACATACCTCGACTGGCGCTTAAAGCCAACTTTAAACAATACATTTTTCCTACAACAAACCTCCACTCTGTACACACAAGTACACATAAACCGTCATATAAATCATACCAAGCTTTTTCACATTCACAACCGTAAATATTATCACAACTACATACTACTGCTAACAACATTCCGACTTATACAGTCACATATACATTTGGTGATAACAACAACACCCATTCCATTTCGATTACAATACTTTCTTTCTCCTTCAGCCTCTTCTCAAGATGTGACGTAGTTGGCTTCTTCTTGTTATTAACTTGCACCCGACTCCCTCAGCTTCGCGAAACAATACCAGTCATATATCAGCCTACAGACAAACAATGCTGTAGCGTCCTCCAAACACATTTATCATTAACCGGTTAACTTGAGCCAAATCCAAGCAAATCCCAACAACCAGCTACTGTTTGTACAACCGTAGAAGACACTGCGTATCCATATTCTGAAACGCTAAGAAAGACAGGGGTTAATGCAACCAACATTTCAAAATTCTGCAACTCTTACCTTTAAAAACTTTTCCAAATCCAGACTGTTTCTCCTTAGTATCGTTGACGGCGTAAAAATCAAATGCTCTTGAAAATCCTTGGCTGTCCGACTGTCGAGTGTGAACTGAAATGGAGAAAAAACATGTACGATTAGTATACATAATCGACATTGACATTTTTCTACTCGCAAATATATATATAACACGACACGGCTTTCAACCAATCTAAAAGATCACTGCCAAATATGTCTACGAGCTGTCATTAGCTTAAAAGCCTTTCGGAACGACGGATCATTTCGCGATTGGGCCTGCGGCTTTTAGCCATTTTTTGACGCCATCATAAACTCGTTCAGCATAAAGACATCCCGCTAAATGGTTTAATTACTTTCGTCTTCTTCCTCGTCGTCGTCGTCATCAGCTTTTCCATGTCCTTATACGTCCATATCAGAATCTGACCTCTATAAAACTCACGAATTCAATCACGTTCCTTTTACATTATCAGTCCTTGGAATCTAAGCCTCGTATTCTGCATCCCTTTCAATTAACCTGTCTTCGCACCGCCCCTTTGACTTACTGTCTACTACCTTCAGAGTCAGGCTGACTGCATTAACACACCTGGAAAAATTCCTCTCCGCCCTTGTTGAATTCTCAGCATTCTTCCTCCATTTCTTCCGTCCTATCTTTACATCTTCCGCCTTAACCGCATCGAATAGTCCGATTGCACCATTTGGACGACCATCTTCGTGCATTACGGGCATGTAGTCAAAACCTCGCTCCTACACACAATCAGACGTCCATTTCATATAATTACGTCAATCTCCTTTACGTAAATGGCATGAACGACATCATCATGTCATTTTCAAACTACATAATATTTTCAGCTCTTTCTTCCCTCTCTCCGAATTATTACAGCCACACACACGATAACGACCCTTTTCATCAGCAACCTCTATTCTATTACATATAACATTATGAATTTTCCATTATATCCTTAATAACATGAGATTTCCACCGAATCCAATGCCTCAAGGGCTTCTTCCTTGGACACCTGCACCCTTAAAAAGTACCGTCACGTACGTAAAACAGGACATATTTGTCATCATCATGTCTTTTGAGTCCAGGGCCCAACGCCCAGAGCGTCCCACGTACATGATGTTAAAGACTGGAATTCGATATGGTCTTCGTGGATCCTTCCGATACTTCTTAACATACATTCAAAACGCCGGAGCATAAGGCTTCATCGGCAACTTGTTGGGTTTTATCACCCTGCGTTAGTTGAAACGAGGCTTTTGTCAACATGTACATTTAACATTAACGGCTTGGACTAATGTCTCTGGAGTATAAGTTCCAAGTCCAGTCAAGGCTCTTGGAAGACATGTCAGCTGTGAGGCCACTTTCTCTTGGTACTTGTTAAACATTCTACGGGAGCTGCTCAACTCAAAGGTATTCACTTGAGGGTACAACCTGCGCATATAAAAAGCCCTTTAGTAATTACCACAAGAGTATTCAAAGCCATAATAAAAATGTCACCATTAACCCGTCTTCCACTTGGAGTGTTTACAGCGTTCTCAAGTCTTCTTCAGGTTTAGTCTTCAAGCTCACCAAGCGTGTATAAGACCATGGTCAAAAGCTTTTGGCTCTTAAAAGAACCGAATTTTCCAACGTGAAACTAATGCCAACAATTTCCTCTAACCTACAACCGTTACATATAATATCAGTCAAACGGATCGCACACTTTTTAACAACCTTGTCGAGTAAAAAGTTTGACTAATTTTATTACCCCAGCTGAACAACGACACGTAAAGTAAAGTAAAAACCAGTTCGACTTGTGCACAAAGATCCATGTCCACCAATACTCTGCGAAGCCAAAGTAAAACGACCAAGTTTTAAATTCCCAGTGTGTAGATCCAAAGATCAGGTTACGATCGCAGCACCCTGCAGCGATGTTCCTACGAAATTTCCTCGTTTCAACAGCTCTAACAACGACATTCGATACTTTTACTATCGCTTATCTGGTTCATCAAGGCCTTCGTTACCTTCACTACCTAACCTACACCAACTACCCCAACATTTTCAGCATTTTAAGGTAAATACTACCAAAATCACTGAATAATTGCGCGAGAAAAAGCAGAACTCTTTCCAACTTTACAACCTCATCAAGCCATGTTTTTCGCATGAGTCTGCTAGCCATATATCATCGATTACCCCAAAACTTTCTGTAATAAAATTTACGAGCTGCAAAAGCAAACTCGTGAATTGCAACCTGAGAATCTGTCAAGAAATCAACACAGGAATGATTATAACCTCTTGCATGCAAGAATGTTATCTCTGTGATCAAAACTTAACCTGCCTCAAACACATGGTATTTACAGACCAAGACTATTTTACACATCACACTATACTTAATTCAAACATTGCCTTTGGAGAAATTGAATATCGTGTGGTTCATGAGAAAGAATTTCTCATCCCTTCGTGATCCGTGAACATTTAATTTTCTCCTCTCCGTTTCATCACATTCAAAGCCTTCATTCCTTCAAGATCCACTCGACTATTTTTTATTGTATACACATTTTGATGATCCTACCTCTCAATGTGTACTCATACCTCACTAAATTGGTTGTAAAAACAATCAAAGGAGCACTAAACAGCAAGAATCCTGTCAATACCTTCTCCAAATCTTCAACTTCAACGTTTATATTAGCCTCAAGCTGGAAGAGATTCAACCGCATTATGATTCCAGCATAGACGATTAAGATGTTTGCTTGCGAACAGATCTTGAAATACAAAAGCGCTTCAGGTCATACTCAGCCATTCTAAACGTCATCCTCATTGTCATCTCCCACTAAACCTACATTCACAAACAAGTAACATTACTATCGTCTGTACATTAATCATACTTAAATTTAGACCTTGTCTGGCTATGCCTCTCAGCTGTGCTTACTTTAGTTTTTCTTGTTCTTGTATAACACTGATAACTGATTGACATAACAGATTTTTGACCGATATTTATCGTCATCTCCTACGCTAAAACAAACACTTTTGTGGAAACTACCAGAACTCATCCATATTTTTTCAATTGTCATTATACTGCCTACTATGACAATCTGATCAATATTAACTTGACACTTTATCTCTTGTCTTTCTTGTGTCATCTGTCGTGGAACTTTTACGAACGTTATCAGGAATTTAGCTGGAGAATCGTCACTAAAGCTCAGGTTCAGGTAACCAACATCCTTTTCAGTGACCGAAGCCGCGTCAGAACTTGTTTGATTACTTAAGCTTATCATTCAGTTGGAATTTTGCGGACATCTTGAGCAAACACCTTTACGTAACTCCTTTGGGCATTATTTGGACCTTTACGCAATCTTTCGATTCCTTCAGTACCTTCAACCTGCATTCACTTAAAACAAAACCCGGAGAATACTAGTTAAAGCGCCTATTTAATTAATTAAATTCATTATGTCAACTCACCGCTTTCCGTTCGTCCAACCACGCAATCTTCTTTTTCCGGTTCTGATTCTTGTAGAATTCGTTGAGTGTCGGTATACTCTCCACTTTGGTGTCCAAACTCTCCTTTGAAAACGTTACTTGACGAACGACCTGTTGACAAATACGCATTTAATTAGTCATTTGTTCAATTGGACAAGGACTCGTAATTTAATTTCATTCAATTTCGTGAGACCCCAGCCGACATTGTTCTCCAACCTCTCTCAGCCTAATGGAGCCATGTAATATGTTAACTGTCTGACCCTTGGCTGAAAAATTGCTAGAAGTTGAAGCTTTCTCAGCCTTTGCTGTAGGCCCCAAGTAGTCACCTTTTCGGACCCTTTCCTGGTCCACCACCTCATCCTTGTGGTCATCATCACTTACATCATAACACGGTCCTGCCGAACCCACCACAATACCTTCCAATTCAACGCCATCACA
>JAQGBJ010002774.1:0-15098 GCA_034698345.1 Sphaeridia pumilis
GGCTTACATCGGTGACCAATTTAAGTTTGTCGATGCTCGAAAGCACCTACAAACTGCTCTTGGCTGCCTGGTTTCTACCGGCGTTTCCCAACTTGAAGAATCTCTCATGCTTCCTTAAGTCGGATTTGCCGGAGATCGTTGACGCAGATTTCAACGGCGTTGTTGGACCGGATTTGACTTCGGTTTCTTTGGAGCAACAAGAAAGTTCTGAACGTTCGGAGCGCCCTCTGTGTTTCAAACTGCATTCGGTTTCAGTTTGCTTCGAAGAAGCCTGTAGCTTTTGTTGGCCACTGTTCGATTTGTTTGCGGAGATCCAGGTAAGCTAGGTTTTTGGAGGGATTTGCTGAGACTGAAAATATTTTTCTGTTAATTTTTTCTTGATGTGGTGCAGACTCTGAAACTTGAATTCAGGGACCCGGCGTCTTTGATACGATGCGCTAACGACTTGACATCTACAGCATCAAACTGGGAATTCGACAATCTTCAAATAACGTGAGTCAGAGTTCGCAAAAACTCACCAGGTGTGCTTACAGAACACTTGCATTTTTAGTGATAATCAATTGGCTTTTAGGTTAACCCATAAGGAGAATTTAGCAGAGCAAGTCGAAGAAGAGTTACTGAACACTCAAGCTTTCGTAACTGCCAACGCCAAGCTTTGCAACAAGTTCAGACCTAAGAAGTCCCTCAGTGTCTTGTCAATGATACCCTTCAAGCGCTTTTACATTTTCTTGGATACCCTTACCCGGATTCAGACAAAGCAAGTAGAATTCGAAACCGCTGTCCCCTGCAACAAAAGCAGCGGCTTTCAGCAGCTGACCCATATTTCGCAACACTTGATTTCTAAAATCGGGTTCAAATTTCCTGTTTTGAGCCACTTGAACCTGCAATATCTACAGCATGAATCCAACAGCCCATTCCGTGTTTTAAGAAGAGTAGTCTCAACACTTGCTCCCAGCTCTAACGTCTTTAAGACATTGAAAACTATCCACATCAGCACCATTCCAGCTAAAATTGACTTTGAATCCGAATTGGGGCGGTTGTTAATTCCT
Organism: Sphaeridia pumilis; assembly: GCA_034698345.1. Lineage (NCBI taxonomy): Eukaryota > Metazoa > Arthropoda > Collembola > Symphypleona > Sminthurididae > Sphaeridia > Sphaeridia pumilis. Next base: position 1,050 of record JAQGBJ010002774.1, read on the forward strand.
GTTTGTGGAATAGCTACGTTAATTAACACAAGACTTCAACAGCTGACTGAGGTGCTGTTCGAAGTTATCGGCGTGGAAGACTTTGTAGCAGTCATACATCACCTGACCAAAAACTCGATTAGGGTTAAAAAATTAGTTTTCCGAGCTTCATCCAAGGTGTTTCTTGATCCAGCGCCTAGCTCTTGGCTATTCTTTCCGAAAATGTTCAAATCATTTCCCACGACATGGTTGTACGGCACCACGCCAACCCAAGAATATCAGGGATTACCCGGACTATCATGTGAGTATCTACACTTAATTAATATGCTGAAGCGTAAAAAATGTAATTTCAAACTGTGTGTCCTTAATAGCTCTTGAAGAGTTTTGCGTGGAGCGAGTGGGTATCTTATACAGAACTTTAGTGGAAGCGGAAATTCGGAAAATGCCTAATCTGAAATTTATTTATCTGGATGCTAATTGCAACGCTGTGATCGATCAGCGTCCATCGATTCAGTCATTGCAAAGCAAAATAGTCCACAAGCCGGTAATTTATTTTTCTGCGATCAATTTCTAAAAACTCGTATATGTCAGCGCTTAATGTCTTCCTTGAAAATCCCGTAGCATGACAGCCCATCTACCTGGCCAACTGTCGTCGGACATGTGCAGATTTTTGGACGTTGAATCGAATGCAAGGAACTGATAGTTTTTATTATGGGCGTGATTTTTTGTGGTGATCTGCACAGTTTTTTTTTGTTTTTGAGATAATAATAAACATGGCTGAGGCAACAAATGCCAGTCGTGATTCTGTAAAGCCTTTAGAGGTTGTGTTGAGAAAAGTCAGAAGTCGCTCATTATGAAAAGTGCGCAGAAAGTAGGCTTATGAAATATTAATTGAACCAGTTACATCATCAGAATTAATCAAACTACATTTTTTTTATAATCGGTCAACTTTGAACAATCCATCGGAATAAATTTGTGCGGAGCAGACAGGAGCGGAAGAATAGCGGAGAAATTTTCTAGACCACAAGAATCCGTAAAGAAGAAGCGAAACATCATTTACGATATGCCATCGCCATCCCATGGATAAATATCCCTCAGACCCACATTAGTATTAAAGGCAAGGCTTATTCGAATGTCAGATCTCCATATTACAATTCTTCATCGAACCTCATTTTCAAGTTGAATCATAAAATTGATACCAGCTGCTAATTGATAGAGTTAAGAATTTGGGTAAGTTCAAGGTGCATTGCATACTAATTTGATCTTTTAGGATTCTAAAGGGCATTTGCTACCGGGACTAATTTTCCGCTTGTCGTTGTGTGGTTGGAGTAGAGGCTAATAAAGTAACAATTAGCTGCAAAGACATTTCCCCCATTCACTCAATTTTATTCTGATTGGGAAATTTTCCAGGGAAAAGCTTGCCGATTGGTGAAATAAAATCCGTAGCATGAAAATAAGTAAGATAGCTATTTACAGTTTCAAGACACTCGAAAACATTAGACATAAGTTTTTTAAAAACGTTTTGGTTTGCGGAAAACAAATGACTCACAACTCTAACAAAAACAAAGCACAATCACAGCATTTCGAAACCTTCCTCATCGTTCTCACTAGAATGGATGACGGTAGGCTTACTGGTAGTAGCACTGCTGAAGCAACGTCGATCTTCACAAATTTCAAACAAACTTAAAGAAGTACTGAAACGTTCGGTTAATTTTGTACAAAGCGTATCGAATTCTTTCTCCGTATCGGCAAAGAAACAAACAGCAACAGACGGATCCATTGCTAGGAAGTTCATTCGACCGGGTTTCTGCACATGATACGTTTCGTCCGCTGCTTCTTCCGCTTGGTAGCATTTGGAACCTATCGTTACGGCAGGTTGAACAGTGTGCGGATCCAGGTACAAGAGTTCAGATTCTGAAAACCAAGGAAATCATTATCGGTCTTTTCAAAAAAACAACTAATGAGTTCAATGAGGGAATCTTTACCTGCATAACCTATGAAAAACAAGGCATGGTTTGGTCTTCCTCCCATGATACCAACGTTTTGGGGGCATTCAAAAACGGCTTTCAGTCCCGGAATGTACGATGGATTCAGTTCTGACAATCCGAGCCTCAAAGGGACTACCAGGAGCAGTGGTTTCCATGAAGAGTCCACTCTGAAACAAGTAAATCCACCAAATTACGAAGACTCTTTGAAAAAATAGGGGTTTTAGTTATTCCCGATTTGGACTCACCTTGTGGTCAATGCACTACTACTTGCTGCGGCTCCTCTAGAACAAGATTTTCTCACGTCTGATTTCACCAATATTGAATCCATTGCGATGTGCACATGCAGGTCTAACGACGGTTCCGTCAACATTATCCTCTTAATTGCTTGCATAACGGTATTTGGTCCCAGCCATGAACCTACCGGTTTCCCCAGTAAAGCACCATGTGTAGCAATCTGATGAATCGAAAGTGGCGAATTTTTGACATCAGCAAAAAGGGCTACGATTCGTAGGTATAAGTCGTCTCTTGTTGCTCTATGCCAGTGCCATTGCTTACCTAAGAGTAAATTAGCAATTTAAACCAGTTCACACATGATTTTGAATGGAGCTCTTTTCAGATAAAAATGTATGCCTCACCTAAATGCCTAAGCATCAAAGTTTTGGCAATCAGCATTTGCCCTGCAAAAAAAACCTTTTAATTTCATACCATTGCTAGCGAGGAAACAACTAAGCATAGTTTCAGTTCTCACCACAACGAATCATGCACCCCCAGCCTCGATCGGATGTCATACTGGTGTCGCCAATACTCGGAAAGTTTTTACGGTAGCTGATCCACATACACGTGGCAACGCTACGTTTGAGCTCTTCGAGGTCTATAAGAGCAAAAAATCACTTTTGGGATCCTTCAGTCAGTTAAAAAAAAATTTCACAATCATTTACTCACCATGCTGGATGGAGTAAGATTTTCCGAATATCCACAATGGAGAATCCACAATTGGAAAATCCGATGCTTCTGATGGTAACAGGTAGGTTTCAAAGACCAAATCCATTATTCTCAGCAACGCCGACAGCTTTGCTGCTTTTCTATCGAAGGTTTTTCAAATATTTGCAACCTCATGGATCCCTTCAAGTCCTGCAAAAAGGATTCCAAACTGCATTAACTGTTTAAAAGCCCAAAAGTCAAGAAACGGCAGTGCAGTCACTTAACCACTATGAGCAGCACTAAACAACAACTCTGAAGTTCAACTACATGATATACTCTAGAAGCTAATTGTAATTTGAAGTAGCGTGACCTGCAACGTTACATCTGATTCAAATGTCATGCAATCAGCTGATTTCACGGTTCTTACGCAAAAAGTCAGGTTGATTCTAAATAACTGTGGAATAACTGTGGAATAAAATTATAAACTTCTCGGAGATAATCAAAGCTGTGTCGTCTTTCCTCTAATCGATTACCACAATCTTATAACTCATAATTCATGATGACCAAAAACGGAACTTTCACAAGAACAAATTACGATGAAGAAAGAAGACACCTTGAGACGACTCTTACCGACAAGAACTTGAAATGTAAACATCTGATCGCACAAGTCTGTTCTAAACCATCTTGGAAAAACTGTTTGAGTTCAAAACCATGTAACCGAGTTAATATTTTAGGTCCACCTATGTATATTTGATATGCAGTTACCCAAAATAAATACTGGCCATGAAAAGAAAACAGCAGCCCAGTTTATATATAAACAAACAACTCGTCAAACTTCGCGCTACACTTGATTATCGAAGCACGACTCTCCCGAAATCCCCCCTGTGGGTTTCTGCTATAGAGCCGACAACTTCCATCCTGCTGGGATTCGTTGGATTGATTTGCCCCAATCAGAAAATCGGTAATCCGCATGAAATTAAATTAAATTTTGACACCGTCAACTTGAAGTGCTGTCTGATCTAATGAAGAGAAAAAGTTTGATACGTGCAAACTGGTCATTCACTAGCCGTTTCTTCAACGTTGCTTTTGTTCCGATTTCTCACACGCACTCGCACTAATCAAGAGATTATCAAAGAATCACAACTTTTTCTTTTAGCACAAAGACAGAAGTGGCATTTATTTTTGAACAAATTTCGACGCACAAATGTCAGACTATAGCGAAAGTTTCGAAAAAGGCGATCACAAATTTACAACTACATTTAGACGCCAAGATTAGTGACTTGGCGAGTTAAAAATTAAAACATTTCGATCAAGCTTGTGAAATTCATGTCGCTACAGACGATCAATGAAGAGAAGTATTACATAAATTTTGTGCTTCTTGAAGAATCGTGTAAGAGGAATGGTATTATCTTGCGGTTCTAAACCACTATCGACAAATGAATTATTTGTTGCTGACCACTAGCTCCTTCACCTTATCAGCGTTGGCTCCTGAAAATTCAGCTACTTTTTCTCCCTTCTTGAAGAACATGAAGGTTGGCATGCAGGAAATGCCGTACTGGCTGGCCACTTCTTCGTTATCGTCTACATCGACTTTCAGGAAAATGACATCCGTGAACTGTTGGGCCATTTCTTCCAGCTTTGGCGAAATCATCTTGCAAGGGCCGCACCAGGTCGCGTAAAAGTCAACGACGACCAACTTGGTACCAGCTTCCTTGAGCTGGTTGTCGAAGTCATCCTGTATAATAGATAAAAAAAATGTTCATTAATATCGATTGCTCATGAAAATACTGGAGAAACCACCTGTTACTATGAGACATTGGTTTGCTATGTGCATGCATTCTTCCTGATAGCCGGTCATCCTCGTCTAGACACGCTATATTTTGTCCCCTTGTACTACTTATACCTACAAGGTACTAATCGATCCGTTTGCACCGCCAAGTCAACAAGCCATACAAGATCGTTACTATTACCCATGTGAACTAGCATACGGGAACATGCTACAGCCACAGCCACGTTTCCGATCCTAGTGCATCGTCCATTGTACATAATCTAACCCTCCTCGAAATTTTATTTACTAAATAGGCGTTATAAGCGCTGGATCTCGCAACTAGTTTTCCTTTCATCGATCATTTTTCCTCTACACACATGGCTTCTAATCTCCAAGCTTGAAACAACCATAGGCAGCATTCTCGCCCCATTTTCCTGCGAACCGTTCGTTCGACGTGGGCCTAAACACCGAAACGCGTCGCTACGAATATAGGAAAACGCTAGCCATAATGAACGTCAACTAGCCTCGAAACGACCCAACAGAGCACGCAATATTCCCGCTACTATTACGCACGCAAAAGTCATATCAGCTTTTTCGCCCAGCTCAAGAAATATTCTGAATCAATGACCCATGACCGGCTTCACTTCTTTTCCAAGCTACACCAAAAAGTCTGAACCAAAACCCAGTTCAAACCATTTGCAATTTCTTATCACTATTGAAACCACACACACCTTATCACGAACAGAATGCATCAGAGACATTTCGTCGGGGATCGCGTAGAACTGGACGTAGTCCTGGTAGTCCTTCAAAAGGTCTTCGTAGATCCTCTGCCGCTCCAAATATTCCCGTTCTCTACGTTTTGCCTCTCTGTCCTTGCACCAAGCGCACTTGAATAGCTTCAGTTTGACCAACTAAATGGTTCTGCAAAGCAAAATAATACAAACACATCAGTCAACAATCCTTCTTCTCCTACACAATTTCAATTAAGACTTGTCTTGAGCAATCATATTCACAGTTGCTCATGTCAACAGCGTCAGCTTCCTACTATATACTAATGTCCTTCTAAACATAAACTACTTGTCAGTTTACTAAGTTCTGAATCACCACATAGCTTCAAAGTTTCAACTTGCTTCCTAAATATGAACCTGCTAACTTTAAACAAAATTATGCTTTTTGATTTGTTCGTACTTGGTTTGCAAGTAGTCTTCTTGCAAACCGGGAATTGCTTCTATAACTCATCAGTTTGAATCAAACAATAATTCCGCCATCTTCGCGATTCTGGATTATACTGATTGCGAAGATTATTGAATATTAACTACATACAACTACTACGAATGATCTCACTAATGCACTTTTAACAACTGTATTAATTTTGAAAATTAAACTATCAACAAGATCGTATATTTACGCGGGTTTGTGTACCGGCCACTTTGCCTTAACAACACATTTTTATCTTTAAATTTTAGTTCTTCAATTTTATCCTTTCGTTTGAATGTTGGCTATTTCCGAAACTTGTCCAATTTCAACTCTTCACTTGTTGTTTACAATTTGAATCCATCGATAACTTGTATTAATTTTAAAAACAATAACAAAGCTCGGCGCTCAACTTACCGGCAGCAGAGTTGAGTGAATACTGCCGCATGCTTCTCCTCCTTTGAATTTGCTTGGGGAAGAGGCGGAGCTTATGGCGCCAATGCAAAAGTCCATGCTCTTCGACCCAAGCTTAATACCGTATAATAACATAATGTTGAACGACGTAGGCGTGTTTCAGTCTGCACTATAGCTTGAGCTAAGTACGCTATACATATAATCCAATTCTGACTGACTCACTGAGTTCTTGAAAGTAATTCTTTGGGACACCAAGACATAAAGTCCGTCAGATACATATTAGTATTCTGTGTAATTCGAAATATCATGTCAAGTTGAAATGGCCAAGTCACGGAATATGCAGCGTCATCATCACTACGCTTCCACATCCTGAAATGCATCCTTTCAGCGTTATAGCTTCCACTTCAAGATCCACCCAAAACATGAGTCAACTCCGAGTTACAGAATCAACGTTTCCCACTTTCTTAGAACTGCAAGTGTGTACCCAAAAAAGTCAGAAGACGTTTCAGATACTTTGATATCGGTCATCATTTCTCAAGAATCTATAAGCAATTTTTTAATCATTTGCTCAATGATGCAATAGAAGATGCTAGAAACTAGGAATTCTCTAGAACAAAATATGGCATAGTGCAAGAAGCAGAATTTGCACTAGCCAATTTTATAGCGAATTCTCTTCTCTAGAGGTTTGGTCGGTTGACAAGAGTTGCGAATTGACAGAACTCCAACTTTTGACATTGAAGAACAGAAATGTGCAGATCGATGTGGATGGGGAATATGCCCTAAGCTTGTCGGCGCTGTAGGTCAAAATACTATACGCAGACTAGACTAGTAGATCACGTGAAGTAAACTCTGAAATGAGCTCTTCAGAGACATATTATTACCATAATTATCATTCCTGTGATACCAATTAGCCGGTATGTAATTATCTAGGTAAGGCACAAGTACGACATGACGCCACTAAGGCCACTATCTGGAACTTGGAACCAAACTTTTTCGGATGTATATGGATATGCTGAACGCCGTAGGTGAAATGAAATTAAGCTTTCGTTTACGTGGCTTCAAGGTGAAAGTAATCAGTTGATTAAAAAGCAACGCTTTCACGACACTACAGGTGTAAAAGCAGATCACTTTGCTGAAGCAAGCATTAAAGCGATAATCGGTGGTTTTTAATCTCTTATCTGTTGTTTGAAGAGGTTAATTCGTCGATACCGCAAAAATTTCTGACTTTCTTTCCTGGAAGAAGGTGAACTGGTAAACTGCATTAGTTTTAGCTAGTAGAACACATTATAGATGTCTCATGTCGAAGCGAAAAGTATTGCGAAACGTTTGGTTACGTTGGCAAAAACTTCAAAATTTCGAAACCGTTGGGGGTAAAACTAGAATTTTGTCTCCACCCACGCCTTTCCCCCATTTACTTCTTTTATTGGTTTCAAAGGTTATCAAAAAGGTATTATAAGGCACTGAAAATATTGTCTTTTATATTACTGACTTGATGTACGTAGGCTAGAAATCTAACCGTACTTTGTAGCCATCAAGGCTCTCTTACTCTTAAACAATTGTCTTGTTACACTGTTCATGGATAATACTTTCAAGTTTCAAAAAGCACACATTTGATAAAGCTCCAAAGGCCACAAGCTTACGACTTAAAAACCCAAGGCAAAAATTTTGTTCGTTTCTCTGGGCAATTTTAAATATATCTAAAGAGAAGCTGTTGATTGCAATGAGTTGATATAGTGAAGTTTCTCAAAATTTTAAATATCCCTGACCTTACTAAATCAACGTCTTATTCCTGAAGATTTACACCACTCTTTGTTATATAAAACTAGACACGCTGAAAGGCAATCGGGCTAGCGGAATGCTAGATTGTCTTGAATACAGTGGAATGATTGTAGACTACAGAGACATGATCGCTAATTCAAAATTAACATTTACGATAACATAACACCTACTGATGCTAATGATTACCAGCAGCTCTGATAGATCATAGATACACCGAGAAATTTCTTCACATGGTACAGAAAGCATTATATGCACCAAACCTTAACCCTCACATAACCCTGCTAGCTAAATTAATCTCGCTGGCTAAAAATACAATGGTGGTCTAGTTAAGAGAATAATACTACAATTAAAATCTGAACGTAAAACTATTGCTGCTAGATATTGCATTAAACTGCCTTGGTAAAAAATTATCACGTTGTTGCTGTCGTTGTCGATATTGGCACTGAAAATCTCTTCGATGCTTTCGTTCGGGTAACGCTCAAGTGACTACAAATCCATTCGAATGTCTTCTTCTTAATGTGACCGGCATTGAAGTTATGCTGTAGTGACGCCTCTTCGAGCTATCAGCAGATTCAAAACTGTGTTCTTCTTGATGTAGTCGACGGCCTTTTTATGCGTCACCTGTAAATAGAGTGGATTGCAAGCTTGAACTCGGCGTTTCCTGTAGCTTTGTCCAATATGTAAACAATGCTCACCATTGTCAAATCGTATCCGTTGCACTGCAACAACTTGTCATGTACTCTGAGTCCGGCCTTATCAGCTGATGATCCAGGGGTAACTGCAAAAAGGAAGATCATAATCAACACTTGACTCCTTTTATCTTTCCATCGGAATTTTTAACAGGTGCTGATACTTACTGTCCGTCACATAGATTCCGGTGTCGGTGTATCCTTGCGGAGATTGATTGTAGTCCTGGTCGATTCCGCCTCCGATTCTGAACCCACATTTCATTTGTTCTTTCCCTTCGGCATCCATCACAACTTCCTTTTGAAGTGTTATCGGAATCTGCAGAAACAAAAGCCTTCTTAAATAGGATCAAGTCACCGCAGCTTCAAGAAGGCTGATACTGATATTTCAACAACTTACGCTCAGACATTCCATCTCGGTTCCAGCCTGATGATGAAACGCCATTGTGACACTTTTCAAAGCTATTTAACCCCAAACCCTTTGACACTTTGAAGATTAGGGCTGACACAAGGCACACAAAATCACCGTTTCACCAAGCAACAGGTACTGGTTTAGCCCACAAGTCAATTAATAACCGGCTTCGGCTTACTTAATTAATTATAAGGCACGAATCTGCAAATTGCTAATTGTACAAATATTCCATGTGCATGATCGGAAATGTTAAAATGCACTGCACTACATGTTGTGTGCAAAAGCACTTGTTTATGTTTTGACAGAAATCAAATCTCCTTGAGACAACATTGGCGTGCCATCTAGTGGATCGTTTAAAACTTATCCTGTTGTACTCGTCAGGTGCCTCTGTAGCATCAGTCTTTGTTAAAACGATATAATCTCATATGACAAATTTTTGAAAGAATTGTATGAAATTATGGAGTCAACCAATTTTTTTTACAAATTACATTGATTGTTTAATCAGCTGATACTTTTATGCTACAAACGTCAAAAAAGTATTGAACGACCAATCATGGTGACTAAACAGTTTGCTTTACAATTTTCGGCCGTATAATGTAACGCCGTTTTCATTCGTTTTATAATATAATCATAAATTACAGCATAGTTTATAGCTTCTATTTCGAGACTAAATCTAATACGTATCTTTTTACAGTTTCAAGTTTAGAACGTACGAAAATTAGTGATTGCTTTGGCTCTCGTCTAGATTAAAAACTGCATTTTCTCTCATAACTTGTAACCTTCGCAGTTTTGGAATTTTACACCTGTACGGTGCTTACACGATTGTACAAATTTTGACTAGTATCGACGAATTTAGTTACAATTTATATGTCCTGTTACAAATCCATTTTTTTCTGATGAATCTCGAAAACAATACTGGCCGAATCGCATACACACAAAATCTGACAAGGGACGTGGTAGCAAGATTGATATTCTTCTGATATGAAACTTCCAAAACACATATGTATTGATTGATATGAAGCATGAAATGTTGGAATCGGATTTCCACCAAATAATCAGCGATACATGGATACCACCTGCGACTCTGCTTTTTATCTCGACTCGATATCCACCGTAGTCAGCAGGGGATTTTTTTTGTGTTACGTTACCGCATCGATATGTCCAATCCATTTAAAGCTACTATAGATTCAACAAACGGTCTAACAGCACTATCATAATGACCGCAAAAATGCACCACATACCGTTTGATTCTCTACAAAATATTTACCGCCCACGGCTAACAATAATGGCTACCCACTAGGTGAAAGCAAACAGTTAAGCAGCTGCATAGGGGAAACTCAAACAGTTTCATGTCAGATTACATCGCCTTGCGTAAGTACTTCCGATTTTTTGTTTGGTGGTACATACAGTCGTTGGTCTTGAACGAATAAAATACCCTGGTTGCCTTACTAGTTACCGGAATTTTCTAGAAGCACATGATGACATAACATGGCTTCTTGAATTGCTTCAATGTCCTTGAATTTAAATTCTATAGTTCTATCACCGGGCTATACCTGTTTTCTTTTTAACTTATCTCTATCGACCAATAACATAAATAAATTCTAGAAATAGTATCCAAAATGTCGATCGCGTCAGTTAAAGCTAAAAGACCGGTTTGTAAAAAACATATTTTCAGAACCTGCCTAAATCCAACACTCGTCTTACAATTTACGTTGCAGTGTCAGTGGTTCGAGGGTACCACGAAGCCGTACTGTCAGCTGCACTTAATTTAATTCGAACCTACATAACTCTTAAAAATTTTAAAGTTTAATCTCCCTGCGGTGCTCACGTCTACATCATTTTCTTTCTTTGCGCCGTCGCCTTGTCCAAGAAGAAGAAGAGTTGAAATAATACTTTTTATCCAGCATCAAATTTGTTCATTGCAAGTCCATCCCATCGTGTGTCCATCGAAGCTCAAAAGTTGGTATTGGATGCGGGGTCAAACAAAAGCGTCTCATCCATTGTCGACCAGCAGGTTTCCGTTGACTCGTCGTCCACTTGTGTGTTTTGTGGCGACACGTACTTGAGTGTCCTGAAGCGTTTGTTTCGCCGAATTGACATTCCAGTCCTCACCATTCGCAGAAAATTCAATAGAAAAATGATGAAAGGAGTAAAGTTATTATCATGGGCCGGAAGTTGTCTGCATCTTGTGTGATTGTGCTCTGGGCAACAACAAGGTTATTCACAATGCCACTTTTGGCTCGCAATTTCCCCGATTGTCAGCAGCAGCAGCAGAAGAAAACTCAAGCTTTCTTTCTTTTCGGTTTCTTTGTGGTCGATGAGCTCGTTTGGACTCATTATCGATGGAAGGTGTTTTGTATATACAAAGTTATTGTTGTTCAAATGCTGGTTGTTGTTGTTGTTGTTGTTAGCCTCCTTTTTTGAGAATGGCTCCCTTCAAAAATATATCTGTTTAAACGAACCACTCTTCTTTTTGGCTGGGCGAAATGTCCCTGCAAAATACAATAAACACTTGTCACAAATAAACTCCCGTACCTGTCAATACACAATTTATTCTATTCACATATCCGACGATTGTGCTCCAACTCACTACCTACTGCTGCTACCGCTTTCGCTCCAACAATTTGTAGGCTTTACAGTACATAACACTGGAACCGCTAGCTGATTGACGGGGAATGAAACCCGCTACTGGGTACTTTGCTAACAAGTTTGTCAATTTTCGCTCCAGGCACAATTATCAGGCTCTTTTATCACGTCAAAATATATATACACACACACATTTACTTGAACGGATCAGCCTGTAGAAGCAACCAAACGAGTTTTGGTTGAGACGTGGTGGAGAAAGTTGATATTTTGGACCCCCGGTTTCATCAGCATTGAACCGTATACAAAAGTATTATTAATAGTGCACACTGATATACGAGGGTCGCCGTAGTTGGCTTTGTCAGTTAAAAGGACGGTGGCGTAGAAATATATAAGAAGAAATTATTATATGCTTTCATCGCTTCGGGAATCCAAGGAGGCGTGTAGTAGAGATCCGAGACGGTATGGAATCTGAATGGACGTCCCGCGTCTCAGGCATTCAATTGTGCGGGCATGAATACAGAGTTTGTGTGAGAAATGAGCTAAAAGAGTCTATATATATCCACATAATATAATAATCATAATAATAACCAACGATCCACCGTCACCGCAATGTTACAAAGGGTAAAAGCATAATCTCGTTCGACAAAGTCGTCGTTGTCGCAAAGGTGGAGCAGCAGCAGCAGTAGGAGAAGCTTTTGCTTCCATTTGGACGGAGAAAGTCGATAGCAGATAAGAGTAAAGTAAGTGGCGGGTAGATTTCGGGAATTCGGGCAACTTACGCGTTGATAGGCGGTCTCGGCGGATTTAGTTTAGTATGAAACATGGAAGAAGGCGAAGAAGATGATGCGTCGTGTGTGTGTACCCTCGGCTTACCGCAGGGAGATGCAAGTTTCCCGAACCTCGAAGCGACTCCAGCGTCGATGACTGAGCGTGGTGGAAAGTATGAAGCCCCGTTTTATCAGTCATCGTTATCATGGTTCCCGCTCCGTTAGAACCGTGCGATGGCTCTCGTAAATACTCTGTAAACACAACATTGTTAATTAATCATTCTACAGGACCGCCATAACCAACCCTCTAAACGTTGCTCCTTGTTTCCGCTCGATAACCGAAATGCACCGGCATAAATTGTCTTTCCACTCTGATAACGCGACTGGTGTTTCTTCCACTTTTGAAATTCAATGGCTTGCTACAGCTTCTCTAATCTAAGGCAAAACATATATACATACACACTTTCTCTCCTTGAAATTTCCTTACTTTGAGTGTCCGTTATCAAAAAGTATCAGATTGGCTTCAAAAGTTTGCTAATTTCCTATTGAAGCAGTCGAGCTCTTTTCAGTATTTTGGCCAAGAAAAAATGACGCAAGCTTCTTTTCTGTATAAATATTATTTTTCCAATCAATTTTTCAATTATTCCCTCCTCAATTATTCCACTACATGGGTTTTGTATAAGGTTTAATGGAGGCTCTGCAGTAAACAAAATGGCTATAAAACCGCCACCACACACACGATCCGTGCTCAAATACATGCATAAATACGCAGGGGTTAATTTCCGGACAGTCAACAGTACTTCCTTGGGGGGACATGGAATCTAACTTGGTCTAGAAATCAACTGTGCAATTTTGGTCCTCCCCAACGCTATAACAAGCTTTTCAGAGCGCCTCTCGTGTTCGTGATTAAATTTCCTGATTCCAACTTTAGATTACAAGTTTATTCGGTCCGTCCGACGTTCTCATGCTGCTGACTGGGGTTTTACTTGATGTAGCTTTGCCATCTTGTGAATTGTGTCTCTTTGCTAAATAGTGTACCAAAAATAAGATTGTTCGAAATTCAAGTATGAAAAAATAGTAGTTGACAATAATTTTAATTTTTGTATTTTTGTGATAGCTGATGACAAAAATCACTGTAACATCTAGTTTCAGCAGAAGCGCTATATTTATATGATCTTTCTAACTATTGTTATCTTATAGTGAATCACCAGTGTTGCTTGATTGACCAAAACCACATCTTTTTAGTTGTGGGAACTAAAAGCAAGTAAATGAGCTAATCTGGTAACGGTAAACAAACAAGAGCCAGGCGAAAATCTAGACTCGTCTAGCCATCAGACTATCCTATAGCTTTAGCTTCCGATTCGGTTTCTCTTTCGTCATTTTGTTTACCTAGTTTTATGCATGAGCCGGTCTGAATCATCGGATTACCAAGAGAATGGACGGAAACGAGAGGAAACCTGTGGTTATATGGACTTGATGTCAAAAACTTACTTGAATGGTTATGAAGATCAGGCTGCGGAGGAAGTGAGCTTCTATTATTCTGACGACAGAAGCA
>JAQGBJ010002775.1:0-15096 GCA_034698345.1 Sphaeridia pumilis
AGGGGGTAAAATGTAAGTGACGCTTGAGTGTACGCGCGTTAGCGTTTGAACGGGGGCACGTAGAAACTTGAGCTATGTACCGTTCGAAAGGCCTTGCAAATGCGGAGGTCGAGTTCGTTAACCAACGTAGTGCGGCAAGGTCATCGGGGTCAAAAGGTCACAAAACCTCCAAAAATGGAGGTTAGGTAGCAGTGTACGCGCGTTAGCGTTCGAATAGGGGCACGTAGAAAATCGAGTCATGCATCATTCGAAAGGTCTTGCCAATGCCGAGGTCAGGTTCGTTAACCAAAGTTGTGCAGCAAGATCTTCGGGGTCAAAAGGTCACAAAACCTCCAAAAATGTAGGTTAGGAAGCACTTTTGGCTCCCTGGTGCCTGAACCAAGCAAGCTACGGGCATGTGCCTTACACTGTTTTGAAGGTCTCGGTTGGGTCTCGATCCATGACCAATTTCCATTTCCTGACCTTTGACCTTCTGGGTCAAAAGGTCACAAAACCTTCTGGACTTTTTGCAGTTTTGTGATTCTGGCGTTCCCATAGCTTGTGTAATGCACATTTTTGGAAGGTACGTCGTAAGGAAGTGGACCATGGCAAAAGTGGAGCCTTGACCAAAGGGCCCTTAAGGGTCGAAAGGTCAAAAAGCTGCATTTTCCCTAGGTTTTTCTAATTGTCCACTTTCTGAGGTAGATTTTCACGTTTTGACTTTGACATTGCGTTCATAGCTTCGACACTTGCCTATGCTGCCTTGGCGGTTTATTGAATATCCTGCATGGAACTGGAACTAGAAAACTGATAAACTGCTACTTGCAAATATCTAACTGTGATACATTTCTCCGCATGTGAAAAATAAACCTGAAAAGGGTATACAAACACTCAACCAGGTATTCGATGTATATGATGCTAACAGTGATTTTTGATCATGTGGACAAGTGTATATGCATGTAGCCACCGATTGTAAATCAACAAACGAAGTAAAGTGTAATTGTAAGCATGTACTATTGGCTGGAAAGAACGTGGAGACGAAGCCCGAAACAAAACTATAACTTATGCTCCTAGACTTTAGCCGCTACTCCGACACACCATTTGCACCTTCTTTCGAAATTCTACAAGTGCGTTACCTTAGACTTTAAAATTAGGCCCTGTTTTGGAACATTGACGTTGAAATCCCAGACTGAGAGATGCAAAAGAAATAGAGCACACGGTGCTGTAAGATGGCACCCCAACCACCATTAAACTCAATTAAGGGATGTTTAATTAACGAAAAATAATTTTTGCACACGTGTATTTACTGTGTACACGAATATGTATAACAAGTTTGGTGATGAAGTTTTTAATACAGCGACATTGCTTGATATTTGTTGGAGATATATTGAAATTTATTTATATATATATATATATATTATATTCGTGTATTATATATGTGTACTGATGCAATTGTTGCAGAGATTTATGTACAACGCCTCCACATGATTTTTTTGACATTGAATACTCAGTCAATTAACAGTTTGGATTCCTTCTGAGTAGCCCGGACAACTTGTTTACGAATGAAGCGCTTGAAGCACCCGTTGCAGCTTTTGCAACTCACAGCTCTAAATGTTGGCTTAATTAACTTCCCGCCAATGTCCATCTTATAACGACAACCACAATACCAATAGCTTGCGGTTAAACTCTTTTAATTCTTTTCTGTTCGCCGTTTTTTTGCAGTTAACGGTATATTCAATAATATGCACTTGGTAACAGTATAATATCATCCGAATCAAGCCAAGGGTAAGCCGATGTATGGGCAAATCTGCAAGGCAGCTGGACGGACTTGGCACTTCGTTGCTGAAATACAAACGGCTTTTTGTGGTAGATAAGTTTTATTGCCTAGCAAGCATCGTTGCCTATAGTTGTGCTCAAGTATGCAACAGAGAAAGAAACTTTAGATTTACTTCTCCAACGAAATGGCATAGTAAACACCACCACATATACAACATCACAATTTACTAATTTTATGGGGGCAATCAATCGCTGTTATTTTGTACAATTCACAAAAAAATCCTAATATCAAGACCCGTGAACTGAATTAGCACAATGGACACTCTGCTTGGGAGATCCAACAAGAATGAATCGAATCTAGCTTTATGGCCAATCTCGCAACACTTTCTTCGGACGATCGAGCAAAGGACGATGTGACCGAGCTGGCAACCTTCGTTTAGTTGAACTTTAAATTCGCTTCTGCCTCACGGCTTGGGCACCCTGGGTGGAGAAATTGACACTCGTGACATTTAGTATGATTTCAGGTCTGAATCTTCTTGGCTTCTTTACGGATCATTGTCCAAGCCTCGACAACGAAGGAAACGGAAAGTTTGTTCACGAATTCATTGCTGGCTGGGTGATGCGTTTTCGATACAATTTCAATCATTATTTAAAATGCGGTTCGAGTTTTTTTTTCGACGACATTAATTGTAGAATCAAGTGGGAATCGATGAAAAAGGAAATTTGGCCCCAGCACGATTGAGGAAAATGCAGAATAAGTTGAAAAAATGTTTGCTAATGGAAGCAAAAACGCTGTTTCCAGCCTTTGGCGTTCATGGCGGGTTTTGTGGATGCATCCCGACATCGTCCAGGATGAGTCCTGGAGGAACAACTACTGGAAATTGATGCCCATTTTTAGGGATGCGCTTTGAATGGAGACTACGGGGTCCGGAAGAGCGGGAAACTTGCCGCAGATGCATAGCTATCACTTTTTGTTCATCAGCGTCGCGGAGAATTTCGCGGAGCCTGGCAACCTTGTCGCAGAACATGACTGACGTCATATGCATCCAAACACATTGCTGTCCTTCGTACTGTATGATGTTTGTGAAACAATTTATTGTTGCGCCACGCCATAATATTTTCGGCCTATAGTACCAAGCAACATCTTCCCACTGGCGCTTGCAGATGTGGCGCTGAACACTAACAAAATTTGTCAAAGCTGCTACCAGATTGTCTTCCGTCTCTTCCCAAAAATTAATTCTGAGCGAAGCGTTCAAACAATCCATGACTTCGATTATGCCGCCCTTTATGGAATACAACTTTCCGTCTGTGAGCACCATTTTGGCGTCCTTTCGGGTCTACTTCTCGTTCTAGAATGAAGGGCAACATCAAGAGTGTGGCGGTTTTATACGTATGCTTCGCACGCGAAGTATACGTAAATGTCATGTAAGCGCAGTAAATTCTGAAACACTATCTTGTTCTACTGCTACAGCGGTAAATGCGCATTTTACATAATTCCGAAAATTTATTAGACTAAAGACTTCGAGCTCGAGATGGTCGGAAAGTTACCAGGCGCCCAGCTTGATCTTTTCGGGTTTAGTGGTAGGAGTCCACTGGAAAATATGCAAGAATTCGATTCGATTCGAGGGGGGAAATGGGAATTCGTTGGTGGGTGATCGGACGAATTGGGGGGTTGGTGGAGGAGTTTGGCTATGAACGGGCGCTGACAGGCGGGATACTTGGGAGTAGCCATACTAGACACTTGAAGATAATGCTGCGAACATGGGGCCGGAATCAGGAAGAGCTGTTCATCGTACAATAAAAAAAGATGAGAAACATTGCAGAATAAAGGCAATATGACGTGCCCAGAAATGCTGCTACCATCCAAACAGCAAAGTCGATCGGCGCATTTTCTTGGCATTTATATGTTTGAACTAGGGCTGCGTGCTGAACTTTTTGCGGCGTTGTATCATATCGACCATGGTGTTCCAGATTTAGTGGTTGGCTGGGCGAAAGGCTGTGAGTTCACCTCGAAGTTTGTCGTTAGGATTTTGGTGGTACTAAACTTGTACTTGGAGTTTTCTCACTTTTTCTTCGATTTTCACTACGGCACGGCAATGTGGTCGCTAGAGTCAACGACGTAGTGAGTCATGATTGTTTGGAATTTGTTCTTCTGGTTCAATAATTCCGAGTAGTGGGTGCTCTGTTCATTGACGATGGTACAAACGCGATCTAGTTCATGTGTATGTTCGGCTGCAAAACTGGTGAGAGACTCTATGCGGTCCAGGTGTGTGACGTTTCGCTGTGATGTCCTTATGAGCAAAGAGGAGCTTGTTGTACAGATGTCCCGGTTTTCCCGTTCCAATTTACGGATTTGATTCCGTAAGTCGTCGAAGGTTGGTGGAGGAGGGTGCTTGGAGGTTGAAAAATGGATGAAATTTGCACTCAGGGTTTTGATGGCATTTTCGTTGGTTGAGGGTGGAATTAGTTTACATTGACGTGAGATGGAAGAACGAGCAACGAAATTGGAAGGTTGGTGTTTTCCAAGATGCCAAGAAATACGTGTTTCCAAGATGTCCAAGATGTCCAAATATGTTTCCAAGAAATACTGATGCAGTTGTTGACGATGGTGTCGCATCCGACGGATCCATCATGTCCTCACCGTCGTCGTTGCTAAGACCTCCCATTTCATACATGTAACTCATCAAGCCCTCTCCTTCTCGTTGCATCCTGTTTATGAATCTCTGCTCTGGATTTTTATCATGGCGTTTGTTGGTGGCACCCAGCAGGAAACCTTTCCTCAGTTCGTTTCAGATCCATGCACATTTAGCTGCACGACGACGATTTTTCTCGTTCAATAACCACTACAAAGCGTACTCGGTTAAAAGTTTCGGAAACTGCTTAATCACAATTTCTTCAATGCAGCCCTCAGCTACATTATTCAAGGTGGAACTGCGGGTTTTGTCCCCGTTTGCCACCATATGTACTTGGTTAGAGTGTGGGCCACGCGGACCGGGCGAACTTGATGCAAATATTGGGAAGGTCGGTGACCTCCATGAGTGCTTTGTCATTGACCACCGGGTATCCCATTGAACTTTTCGTCAGCCATGGCCATGATGGATAAAACCGAGGAAACCCAGAAAATTATTATAATCAGCATCAAGATTTTGTGAAAACCAACAATGTGAACGAAATAATCTGCAGAATCAACAATGTACACTGACTTCAGTCTTATTTAAGATGCTATAGATTATACATTATGCTGGTGGAGCTTTAGGAGTAAAATGAAGGCATAACGAGGGAGATTGTATTAAGTTTAGAAAAATGTGATGATTGTTTGTTCCCTGTGATATCAAAACCAGAGTACAGAGGCGGCAAGCCAAAGCCTTTGCTCTCGCTACGGCGCCCCGGTGAATTAGCCACAGCGTTGCGTGTCTTTTCCTCCGGGCGTGAGCAATACTGGTGATCACCCGGAAAGCCCATCACTCAGTAACCACAGCAACGTGTTTTGAGTCGTCAAAAGCCGGTGAATGTGGGTAGTCCACTCTCTGTAACTTTCAAAAATCCAGCTCGGAAGCTGTGTTTCGGATTTCCCTGTACTTCAGGGTTCACAATGGAATCGACGTCTCGCAGTTCTGCATTTTCTGAACCAAAGTTACGTTAATGACAAGCTCAGGTAGGCACTCTTCAATCCCGAGTGTTCTGATTCTACTAATGGAAACTTGGAACTAGCTTTATATACGCTGGCATTGTTCAATCAGCTCACGAATATGGGCCCTCGGCTGGGTTTGCTGAGATTTGGCTTCTCGATTCTGACTCAGTGATGTTCTAGCTCTGGCCGGAGCACTTCCGCCTTGGGAATCTTCGTCCATGGCGTCATTTTTGTTGTTCGTTACCACCACCATCTGAAGGTTTGATCGACTATGACCACTGGCCTTTTTCATTTCTGAATCGCTTACCGCCGTTCCGATTAAGTTCTCGGATAGATCTGAAACAATAAACTCATCAATTACGTGTTGAAATCAGGATCTGTCTGAAAAATCCTGAAAGACGTTCTACCTTTGCACTTACACTGAAATTTGTTCTCAATCACTTTGATTCCGGATATTCTGGAAATTTTCACTTCGAAGTCAGAATAGATCTATCAAGAACTTTAGTAACTTTCAAATTAGAAAATAGTCGATTATATTCGAATTTAACATTAACACGATCAAAAACAACGAAGAACACCAATAATGCAGATTGCGGTTGATAAACGCCGTCAGGCCTCCAGCTCAACAGCTTGCCAAAGACGGTTAGCAAATCGATTTTCCTCTCATCTTCTCAAGAACTAGTTGGCTCATCTGGGATTGATTAGAGAGCGGTGCCGCCGCTGAAAACCATCCGCTCTAACTGGCAAGTTTGAAGTGGGTGCGCAGCCAAGTACATCTACTAGACTCCACGAAAACAGCTGCTCTTGTTATATTTGCTACTTTTTTACTTTAACGGCATGATTCATACAAGTGATAAAATAAAAGCTCTTGACACATATGACGGTGAATGAATCAGCAGTTTTACATTAGCATAAGAAAATGCAAGCAAAGAGGTAAATAAATTAGATGCACGTGAAGCCACAACAGCAACCCGATTAACAACAAAATCATAAATACGACAGCGGCATCAATAGCATACAAAAAGTGTCTGTAAAATGAGCAGAACAACCAACAATTAAGCTACAGTTAGTCACCCAAAGTATCACACTTCAGTCTCCATCCAGCCTCTGCACTATTTCGGTCCGCGCGATAATCCGCAGCGCAATCAATGTGTTCTTTTTGTCGGTTTCCCCTGGCTCACGCATGCAAATTCTGCTGATTTTTCGCCGATCCAAGCCTACAGGTGTCTGCTTATCCGTTAGAAGTTCCTCAACAGCTCTCTCCAAGTCACGGGTGGAAGGATTCCCTTCCGTGGCCTCTCTTAGTCTTTGTCTAGCTTGCGCCCGTCTTTCGACAGTACTTAGCTTCTCTATTCGGTCTTCTATAGCTCTGAGGTTCACTTGTCCAAAATAAATGTGTAACCTTGGCTTTCGCTTGACTGGATGCTTCGCTGCCGACTTTGGTTGATCAGATGACTGGGAGCTTCTGGAGCATACAGTCTCACACGGCTACCTTCAAAAATTCAAAAACATGGTACAATTGTTATTTCATGCGAGATCGAGCGAGTGGACGAAGCGATAATTCAGGATTACCCCCTACTTCGACGTATCCTCGATTCTGTAGACTTCACATGTTAACAAACCAGAATTTCATAGCAAAAGTAAAAATGAGAATCGCATAATTAGTGGGGAGGTCGTGTAGTTAAGTCACAATTAAAGAAACTCACCTGGTAATTCTGCGCCATTTCAACAGCCAAAGTTGAAGCAAAAACCACAACCGCCAATTTTTATTGCTGCTTCTTCTTGCCTTGGTTCGTTGGTTGTTGAGAGAGGTGATAGTAGAATCGAGCTTCTTAAGTTGGTCGCTGAACTCCTTGTTCTCGTGGAGAAAAGTGCTATAATTGGTCGAGTGTCGGGCAACGATGAGTTGAAGGCGTGCAAGTGCGGCTTTATTCTCGTCGGAGAGGGCTTCTCGCTCGTCTTGAATGCGAAGATTAAACGTTCTCTGCCGGTCCAGCAGTTCATTGTAAGTTATCATGCGTTCCGTCAAGGTAGCTATGTCCGTTTGTAGGGTTTGGATGTCCGCCGTCATTTTTTCGAAATCAGGGATTGTTGGGACGAGTGCGGCAGCGATGTCGACGAACTTGTCGTTGGGGAGCTTGCAATGTCGGTGTCGGAGCTGGTTGGTAGGTAGATGGGAACAAGGGCAGCAATCTATTTGGATATCAAAGCGAGTTCGGCGGTATTGAAGAGGATGGCCGCGACCGGACGGTAATGACTCAGTAGATTTACTAGCAGACGTTTTAGAAAGCTTGTTTCTCGACGAGTTCCTGGAGGTAACTCTCGAAGTCGACCACACTGAAGAGTCGGAACTGCAGCTTAGCGGACTGGTCCCACGTCTCTTGACATGGAGAGCCTTGATGGTAGTGATGTTCTTCTGGAAGACATGTTCACAATCAGCGCCTTTAGGACAAGGGGTGAGACCCTGTTGATGAATGGTGTGAATGGGAATCTTCTGATGAGTGGCAGCTGGGCGAGCAGGTCGCTCTGGTGGCATTCCGGCTGGCGATGGGTGAGTGAAGGACGACGGTCGAACTGGCCTCAATATACTGTAACAGAAGAATGTTTTGTTCCCCGAATTCTATGTCCCAAAATTGAAGATTGTTTCTGCAGAACTTGACACCGAATTGTTTTTTTTCCTCTTAAATTGATTCCCCATAATAAAAAATTGTATCTGATAGAATAATGTAACGCACACCACTTCAAACTTCCGTTGGATTACGGCGCGAGTTATGGAATTTGACAGTGCGCCCACAGCCGAGGTTGCGAACAACAGGCACGGGCAAGGGCGGAATTTGAGCCGTCGGGGTAGCGAGCGAATTGGACGCAGCGGATTGAAGTTGGTCGTCTTCCATGAAGTCGTTTAGGGGATTGTCAATTTGAATTTCCATTGAACGAGACGTGGAAGTAAAGGATTGTGTACGGACTTGTAAGGGTGTATCAATGGCCGGATTGGTGTCGGTGAGACCATTGATTTGATCGAGGATTTGAGGTCCTTGATTATGGCGGGTTAGAAAGCCGTTGAGTTAGGTGCGGGGATTGGCCTGATTGAATCTGGGAAGGCGACGGTCAAAACGCACAGGTAATGCGAAGGACATACTTGCAGAATTTGGTAATTAACGGGAAGATAATGAGGACCAAGATGAAAAAGATTAGGTAGATCAGGACTTCGATGTGCGTGAGCAACAGGCTAGCATGGCCAATGGGATTTGGGCCCGGGCCATTGGTAACATTTCAACGGTGAGGTGCAGTGCGGCGGCAACAAGTATCCGTTTGATTCGGACGACTTCTAGACCAAAAACCACACAAATAACACTTAATACAAGAAGGAGGGCCCAAATCAAGGTGGTAAGTGGTATGTATTGTGTTGAGCCATTTATGTATGGCTGAGTTATAGATTACCAGATTAGAGTCATACTGGAGTTCAGGAGCAAGAGAGGAGCCAATTGAGGTGATTTTGGGCAGTTTTGTCCGAACAAAAGGATCTACATTGTTGTCAGTCGTTGAAGGTTCAGACCGGTTAAAAGCCAAAGATTAAGGAAGGGTAGAAGAGTTAGTCAACAAGCCAGGAATCAAACCGCAGGTGCACACGTGATATCACAAAACTTCAGTTTCAAATAAATTTTCGCCGAAAATCGATTTTTCTGGAACGTATGAAGCTTTCCAGTTTTTTGAGATTTCTTGTTTTGTTTGGCTCACCTCGATTTACCAAATTATTTGACATTCTAAGAAACGCCAATTCATTCCACAATTTGAAATAGCTTATAAGACTTCATCATGCGAAAGTATAAACAACTTTATTTTCTGCACTTTGTACTACTGAGGGTGATGCATGTCAATTGTAACAGTCGCTTTTTACTGCTCAAGTTCTGAAAATTCAGCAGGCGAGTAGACATACGATCTCTAGCTTGCTGATGACATTTCAAGTCTCTGCGGTGACTAGTTCTGAAGTTGCGGACCAAGCAAATCCGTGTCGTGTCCGACTTCGACATGTTTCCAAATTTCTCGGATTTAGGCAAATCTTGATGCGTTTAAAAGCTATCATTAGCATTTATTTATTTATTCATTTAGCATATGTAGTGATAGAATCAAAATCTGGTAGTTTTATGCCCTTGTCTAATGTAATACTTTGGTTCAGATTTGAACGTCTGCGACTACTGTATCAGTGATATTTTGGAAAATTCTCTGGAAAAGCTGGACTCGGAGATTTCCGAAACACTGACTTATATCTCACTATAAGTTCAATAACTTGTAAATAAGTTAACTAAAAATTACAAGTGAGTGCTGAGATGCAAACTAAATATCTAGGTCATTTTGTAGAGTAGTTTTAAATTTTTGACTCGAGTTGAACTGAAATTATGGAATGACGAACTATCGCCTTTTTTCAATTGGCAATGGCGTTGTTATTGGGACTGACAACTAAAAATGGCCTGAAAATTCCAGTTGAAAGCTTTCAGTGCTTTTGAAGCTTCAAATATTATCCAGTTTAACTGCAGATGGTTTTAAAACCATTGCTGGAATCTGAATTTCGAGAAGCTGTTCAAGACTTCTAAAAATACTCTTGGAAAATTATTTTTTCGATAGCCGTCTTCCAGCTTCCAGAACTCAAATCTTACTGAGCAAAATGCAGCCAAAGTTATACTCTCTAAATATATAGTCAGTTGCAAAACCTGTAACTGTGGTTACTATAAAGTTTTGAATGCGGCTTGTAAAATATTCATCACTATTTTTATTCCGTAAACTTGTAAGCAAAAATTTGTTCAGAGCCCACCTGGCTGAGAGACTGACTTGAAGTCAGAACACCATCGCCTGTTATTGGTACCTTTCCAAAATGACATCAACTTTCCATGTACTTTCACCACCTGCCAACCGGCCATTGAAAACTCACTCTCGATGGTCCCTTATTCAGCTCTCTTTTTCGTTACGTAATCCCGCATGCTTTCATCCCTACGACTTCATCTCGACTCTCAACACACTGTAAACACATCTTCAACCCTCATCGCATCTGTACCACACAAAACTTGAACATATTCTCTCACCATGAGAAAGCCAGGCCAGCTTTCAAAAGCCCATCTCATCTCACCCTACACCAAAACTCGACTGCCTTTCCCTCGCAAACCTTAGTTTACACCAGTCGTTCGTTTCGACGACACAGTTTTTCGCTGCTGCTTCTCTCAGTATTTCCTCGTGCAAATCCTTACGTTCATCAACCAAGTGTCGACGCTTCCAGCGACTCCCTATTCCTCTCTATTCAATCCACGATTTTGGTTCCCATTCAGAAAGTTGACTACTTACAATTTTTTCAAAAAAGTGTTTAATTACCAACAGGTGAAACCAACAATGAAGCTAATCCTGTAGCCAACTTTAAAAGTGACAAACCCAAAAGCTTCTTCCCTCTCCCTCAAAAAATTGCCAGCAAAATGAAGCTGTTCCAAGTGTTGTTTTTACTGTTGCTTTACGGCACATTAAATTGCCGTGCCTCGTACAACTTGTACATAAAAGCGGAGGAACAAATGCGAATTTTCGGTAAGTTTGTATTTGCCTTGTTGTTGGCTCATTTCCCCTGTCTGATGAGACGCACACGTAAAAACCTTGTCATTTCTTTAGTTTTAATGTCCGCATAATCTGTCGTCATTAGTCATGTTGCACATCTGGCAGACAGAAGCGGAGAAGCTTGTGTCTGAAATTCGCAAAACCGCAAGCAAACATCTTGTCCCCAACAAACATTCCTCATCGTCTCTACAGAATCACGCACAAGTGTTTCCAGTTTGCCTCATCAACTCATTACGTAATACACATCTTGTTGGCTCCATTTAATTTAACGCACATGTTCCAAGTCTATTCATCCGTCATCTTGCCGCGTTAGCTCAAGCTTTTGCTCCACAGTTCCATTCAATCAACATTTTGACATACAAGCCTAAAACTAACCTATTTCTACTGTCCAAAGTCTTGGTTGGCTTTGCCTTATTGTTTATTGTTTGTCCGTGAAGTGTCACTCGGCTTGACAAGTCACTTGAAACTGTCTCTGTCCAGAGAATTGGAACTCGTTCCAGTCCATCACTTGCGTCGCTTTTTTCAAGGGTCCGCTTGATTCAAGGTATCTCAGTCAGTCCGTCAGAGGCTGGTCATAAAGCGTATCTAACAAACCTCTTGTAAATTGTATTCTTCATTATCCCCTTGTCCGAAATCTGCCTCCTTTTACGACCAGCTCTATTAGTCAAGTCAACAAAAGAGCCTTTTACCCAACGTTCCAGGGTCCTTTTAAGGGCCTTTGGCTGCTCTTGTTTAGGTCCAGATCCAGTCACTTGCCTCTCAACTGGACTGGACACAATAGCTCCATTTCTAGACGCCAAACAAGCAACAATTCACCCACCAGATTGACATGTCCGATACACGTTTTTTGAACTCATTCCAGGATACCATTTTACAACTACTACTCACATCTGGCTTATGCCTTTAGCGCACGTTATTAGCCCCATGCCAGCATTTTTCCATTTATATCTCAACACCATGCCGAAGGTTAGTTTTATAACCTGATATTTGTAGGTTAGGTTAGGATGAAAATCTGGACCTTTTACCAAGGTCAGTTCTTATTCTCATGGAAACTTCGACCTCTTAAATAACTTTACACACAAAGGCGTCCAAGCCCAACACTTTTGGGTAGTTTACGATCTGACAATCTCCAATTGTTTCCCTGTCAAAGAAGGAAGGGCACTTGAGAAAATATTTGTACAAAATTCAAACACAAATCTTGATTCAAGGGAATCTTGAAGGTATACAAACGAGGACTTTTTCAAGTTCCAAAAATATTTCCCAACACCGTTCACTTGCTATTTCCATCTTATTTCAATCGACAGTTTCCCAGCAATCCAACTTGAGAAACCATCAAAAGTGACGTTAATATTGACAGCCAATCTTGGCTCTCAAGTGACTGCTGTTCATATGCATTTCTACTGAAACCTTCAAAAGTTTCATTTCTTCTTCTTGGCAATGTCGGCTCTATTGAAGAGCGTTGCATTTCCGTCACTCGGGATTAGTCAGTCAATCTCTTAAAAAGTTGTTGCAGTTGTTGCTGCTTCCTGCGTCCTTGAAAAACTTTTGATGCTTTTCAGATTACTTTTTTCTCCAGTTTCATTGATAGAAATTCCACATTTTCCAGCCGTTGCTAAGCTCTCGCTCATCCAACTTCTCGTCAACTGATCTTTCCCGACTTTTTCAAAAGCCACTGTAAGCCATCACATCATTTTTTGATTGACAACCCGGCTGCATTCCATCATGTGCAAGTCTCGTTTCTTCTTTTTCATACTCTGATCCGATCGATTCCAATCATTTTTTCCCATTAACGATACCAACTCCTCCATG
The DNA here is from genome assembly GCA_034698345.1 of Sphaeridia pumilis. NCBI lineage: Eukaryota > Metazoa > Arthropoda > Collembola > Symphypleona > Sminthurididae > Sphaeridia > Sphaeridia pumilis. The sequence goes on from JAQGBJ010002775.1 coordinate 12,788, forward strand.
CTTCACCACATAATCCTTCATTCCCGCGGTTTCTCCTCCTCATCCTAATTTTCCACGCCACAAAATCTGCAATTTCCCTTGTGTAATTTTGCTTTAATCTCCTTCTCATTTCTTTGACTGGATTCTTCAAGGCTGCTGGAAAAAGCAAAAACTCGCTGATTTCCTGATTATTTTCTAACGCAACTTCAAACATGCTCACTTCTTATTTCTGTTGACGCTTCTTCAGAGGAAAACGTTTTTCTTCTCCCACTAATGTTAGCTGAACGTGTCTTTCTCGTACCTCTTGGAGCTGGAACAAGGTAAACAAAATCCCGAAACAGCACACAAATACAACAAAAAACCCGGTTAACAAAGTAAGTGTCGGGCAAATATTTTCCTTGTCCTTCTTTTTTCTCCAGCTTCTTCTTTTGTGTCTTGTACTTTCACACTTGTTTCATCTCGAGCAAACACACGTGATTTTGTTGCTAACAAGGCTTATGTCTGTGGGCCGATGGCTGCATGGCGGATCATGATTATTAGGTAGCTTTCAAGCTACCTTATGGATTTACTCGGTCCGTGCGTGCGTGCGTGCGTGCGTGTGTGCGTCAGTAACCACTTTCACGGAACTGCTGACGGAACTGCTGAGCAGATTTTTGGAAGAACTGTAAAAAAGTTTTTGCATAGCAGTTCTGGTGGTTGGAACTGCTCAGCGGTTCTCGTGGGTGGACCTGCTCAGCGGTTCTCGTGGGCGGAACTGCTTAGCGGTTCTGGTGTTTGGAACTGCTCAGCGGTTCTCGTGGGTGGACCTGCTCAGCGGTTCTCGTGGGCGGAACTGCTCAGCGGTTCTCGTGGGCGGAACTGCTCAGCGGTTCTCGTGGGCGGAACTGCTCAGCGGTTCTCGTGGGTGGAACTGCTGAGCAGTGCTTACGAAACTGCTGAGCAGTGAGCCATTCTAAAGACGGCATTGCTAAGCAGCTCTTAAGACGGAAGTGCTTGAGTTGCAAAGGGCAGAGCCACTTCTGGAGGGCCTGCATTTGCACTCACGTCATATTCCGACAACTTTCATCACCGCAAGCACACGCTTTATCCCGGTTTATCAAAAAAACGACGCTTGAAAGCTACCACACCACGCCGACACGTCGGTTTATTATTGGAACGACTTGCTCGACTCCTCGACGGATTCCTCCGAAGGAACAATGCAGGCTGGAAAAATCAGGCTCATTATTTACTCAAGACATATTCATCCTCAGTAATATAGTCGGTTTGTTTAAAAATAGAATTTTCCATAAATCTATCCAACATTCATTTACGAAAAACGAACTTATACCGATAAAGTAGCGCTGGCTATTCAACTAAAATACAGCGTGGTGCCCAAATGTAGCAGCACCAAATTTGTGCAAAATGTAGATATTGATTACAACAAAACACTCGGATTTTCCTTGGAAACAAATGCAATTTGCAAATTTGGCGCGATTAAACAAAATGCAAATTGCAATATAAACTGCTTTGGAGCAAACAAACAGACTGCTGATTAATAATTCATCTTATCAATTGCCTTGTCTGAGACAGATTTTAATTAAATTTTATTTTTCCCATGAACATCACCATTGTTGTTTACTTTACCGACTTTCATGGACTGACACAGGTCATAAAATATAATGCGATAGATATTTTCAAACTTGATACCGTATCGACGCACCAAATGACTGGAAGGAACTACGCATATAGTAGTTCCAGTACTTGTTTAAATTTACTACATACAAGTTAACTAGACAGTAGTTGCTTCTTAATGGTGTCCAGCAGCTTCTTTAGCACGGATTTTCTTCCACTTCTGTACGTTTTCGGGAGAGTTAGCCAGATTGCTAATCTTGCAGAAAAGTGGGAACAGTGGAATGGCGGAGAAGAAGGAGTACTTGAAAAGCCAGACGTTCTTGTAGTGGTGCCTCCACGGATCAAGGCCAACTGGGCCGTGGCGGTGTACGGGTAGCGCATTACCCGGGTAGACCCCTGTACCGAGCTGGAGGACTCATTTTGAAGATTAATTACAATTAAACCCGAATCTTTCAAAATGAAGCAGTGCTTTTGCAAGGCTTTGCAAAACTCACACACCAATCCAGCAATTAAAAGCGTTATAGAATTTTATATTCAGTTGCAAATAATCACAAAGATGGTAATTAAGTAACAATTACAAGATATAAGCATGATGAATAGGATATATTCAACGGCCGTAGAGCACCAAACGTGATGGCCCAGAAAGATGTTGCTTGGGATCCAGGCGTCGACTTCTGCGAGGACCAGGGGGCTTGGCTTCTTTAACGGCTTTTTTACCC
>JAQGBJ010002776.1:0-15094 GCA_034698345.1 Sphaeridia pumilis
ATTAATCCGGTAATGTAAAGGGAAAATGTGTTGATATAAAACGTACACTCTGGTCTTGTTGATTGACGCTAATCCTTAGAGCACTATTACAGATCTGTGGAGGGAACCAAGGCAAGGCAATTATCAAAGGATTTCGTTTGAAATACTGTCACGTCAACATATTTCAAGGGTTTAAATAAGGGTTATCAAGGGACTTACACAACGTTTTGGAAGATGGATAAATCATCAGGAGGAAAGAATTTCAGGAATTAGCGGAATTGGACTTCAAATTGGATTTCGGATAGTTCTGGATGAAGCCCATGGACTGAATTGATAAACAACTGGAAACAACTGCTGGAAAAAACAACAAGTGTCGCGCGCGCCATCTCTGGAGGGATACTTTGGGCCTGGATTTTCTAAAAGTTACTGATCAGCTGGAATCTACACCGCGCCTGAATGAAAAGAAAGTTTTTGATTAAAATCACAACTGTATTGACTTGAAAGCCGTAAAAGTAACAGAGTTATACAAAACCATCGTCAATTATTTCATGCTCATGTTAAAAATGACTATAGGCACTACAATAACGATATTCCACCGCCGTAATACTCCATCCTTTCCTGAGGTTCTGCAAAGGCGAGCCAATCTGAAGCGTGTGTAGGAAGAAGGCCCATCGACTGACACTTGTACAAGGCGATTGCTAGATTGACAATGTTGCCAAGAATGTAGACCAACTTCTGGATAATGTGATGACTTCCTTCAATCATCTTGAAGGCGGCTCCCAACGAGAACATAGCTTTGATAGGACGCATGAACAACATTCCTACCATCATTATTGGGAAGATGGATATCGAGCTGCCGGCCATGTACATCAGGAATAGATTCATAGGCACCTGAAACATGGAAACAAATACTGTTTTAAAAGTTCTGAACCCTAGTTTCTTCGGTGAATTTCGATGATATGTTGAAGGCATACCTGTTTCAAAGGTGCTAAAGCAAAATCCCAAGCTCTTTTCACAATCAGCGCCGGGTCAACTTCGCCGCTAGTTTCAGCATGATGGTAATTGACGTTAGCATTGAATCCAGGTGGGTTTGCAATTTCGGCTGTTCGCGTTCTTGGAGCGTAGTCCAAAGCCCATTTGAACCGCTTGGACCCTTGTTTTAGCTGCGTTTGTTGATTGCTCATCTTGTGAAGGCTTTGATACACCTGCAAACAAGACGTATTCACATGATTAATCGCTTGATGATGAGAAATCAATAAATCAATCACCAAAATCTGATTTCCCAATGAGAACACATTCTGCGTAAGAAAACCATTAAAAAAGTGTCCGTTTCAAGGAGGAAAACTTACCAAGAACTTGTAATTATGCACCTTCAGAACCCAGCTTTTAATCAGAACAATTATCAGGTTGATTGATGGAATTTTATAGAATCAAATTCAACGAAAAATCAAAATACACGAGAGTTTGTTTACATGACTTGAACAGATGAGAATTCGAAACGGGATTTGTAATGCGCGCGGTTCAGAGGCGGGATGATGTTCCGGTCGACGATTCATCACGACGCTGATTTTTCACTCTTTGAAGATTCGCATAGAACATTTTTGATAACTACTAACGTTACTACTATGAATTACAAATTAAAATTAACTAATCTTTGTAGTATTGCAATTGCCGAAATTGATACTTGACTAGAAGTGAATACAAGTATAAAAGCTGATCCCTTTTTGAAAAGCTTGCTTGAAAGCTTATTGGACTAGATTCTTGAATCCGATGAATAATCCGCCACCAACAGCACTAGACTTACGAACGAAAGCCAAAAATACCTAACTAATAACTATCATGATCTGAAGTAGGATTATTGCGATTCTTTGATCTTGAGGGTTTCCATTGCACAAATCGGCAAGCCATAAGTGACCAGCCCGGCTTGGGTAAAAAATTGCGTTGCTGCTTGACGAGATTTTAGTACGGCAGTGGCTAAACATTTTTCTCTTGGACGTGGCTTCTTTGGATCGAATTTGATGAACGAGGGTATCTTCTTGGCACCTGGCAGCCATCTTTGAATCATATCGAGGGTAACACGATCGCATTCGGCGTCAGTGATCTCCCACAGAAACCCAACAATGCTAGGGCTGCAAAGAAGTGAAACATGAAACTGAAATTTCCTATCTACGTTTCATCGTCATGATGTGCTAATGCATCTAACTTACCAGCCTGCGATCAGATACGAAGATACAACAGAATAGGAATTAGCCTTTGGACCGTTATATTGGTGTTGACCACTAGAACAACCCATCAGGATAGGAACCGCTTTGCAAAGTAAGCTCCGAAAGAGGTATTCAGGAAAGTAATTTCCGCCACTTCCATGACCACAGTATCTGAAAAACGAAGTAAGAGCTACGTTAATAAAAATCCATCGGTTTCGGAAGATATCAAGTGAATTCTGTTTCTATACATCATAACATCGTTGTTTTGAAGAGCATTTTCCATTTCTTCGTATGACGGCTTTCTTGCAACGATACCATTCCAACCGGAACGGCTCATGAAGAATCCTTCCAAGCGTTTCTGCACATTTCCTAACGACAGATCGGGGTTGACAATATATGTGCAGTTGGAGATGTCTACAGCGTCAGGGAAGCTAGGTCGACTGATACTCATAACGTTTAGGGCACTGCGGATAGCGTTGATGGAAGGCATCCGAGTGACACCGGTAGTGCGCAGACACGGTAACCAATCCCATGGTAGCTGCTCCAATTCCTGGAAAAAGTAAACAGTTCAAATTAGCAGTTTGTCTTTTTCAGTTTAGCCTCGATTTCCTTACCTTATCGATAATAAGGATTGTTTGCCATCGGTCCAGATTTGAACTTTTAGGTGCAGCGTTTTGAATAATTGTCGAAATCGTATCAGCTCGTCTACTGGATACTTCCAAAAAGCTTTTGATGATCGTCGTAAGGCCTTGGAGGATTTTTGAGTTAACAAAATGCAGGTTTTCCGCTAGCTTGTACAAAAATATCCGTTCCGACGGGCTCAACGGTTTTTCAGCCGCTTCCTGGATTTCGACAAGCATTCCCTTTAGCGTTGATTGCACTTCTTCATTCTTGATGTTGCCCGGAAATAGCACAATGTATGGCATCAACCAATGGTCCTCTAAAGCGTCGATAATTGCACTCAAATGCTTGTTATGCTCAGCTCGAATGTCCCAGTAGTTGGATTTGTCACCCGAATAAGCTTCATTGATGCGTCGATTCTTGATCATAACCTTCTTGAACTCTTCCAGAATTCCATGTGGTAGGCCATCCATTGTAGGCTCTGGCTGTCTTACATATCTGACTAAAGAAGACCGCGTCTGATCGCCTGGTACATGTAAGAAGGACGTCAAGAACATTGGAGGTGTAGTCCGATATTTAGCGATTTCTGAACCGAATCGATTGGAGCCAAAGGCCATAGCAGATAGTTGGATAACGTTCCAGTTGGGGTCGATTTCGTTCAATCCGGCCGTGAAGTCGTCCCACTCACTTCCCATCAAGACAGCATCTACGATCTGACGAACGAAAACTTTGTTCCGCATCCTCTCATTCCTTTGAACTTCTTCTGTTTCATCGACTTTTCGAGTTTCTGGAAATTCTTCTTTCTTGCAAAAGAATTTGCAGCGAGCGTCAACAATGTCGCTCTTCAAATACGTTCCATGTGACTCTGCCAAGTAGTAGGCACACTGCTGGATACTTCCATTGCCCTTTTGCCACTCTGAAAACGCCAGGGCCTTCATAACATCGGGAAGCACGGAATGGCTCAGATGACGCAATGATTTGGCGACCTTCAAGAACTTGAGCTGATGAAGTTGAAACAGTTGAAACTCCATCAGATCTTCAGGTTGTAAGCAAAGCATGTCAGCAACTTCGTTAGAAACATCTTCAGCTCTTGGTGACTTCAGGTCATTGGCGACTTGCTGTATCTTGGCTTCATCAAGCACGACGTAAGATCTTGTCCAGTCCAAGATTTCCATCAACTTCTTCGCTGGATCAGTCTGTAGCCTTGATCTTGGTTTCACCGAGGAACTGCGTAAGTCTAAATGTTTACTGACAAAACCCAAATCCGCTTCAACAACTCGCCCCGTAGTTTCATTCTTACTGACTTGATAATTCCCATTAATATCAACTTCTTTGTTGTCGCCAGAGATGAGGGTTTTCAATGGTGTTCGTCTGGATTTCGTTAGGACCGATTTTACTTCCGTGCAACGGTAGTCGGCAAAGTGAAACATACTGGAGACTTCGGGGAGGTCTGTTTTCAAATGAACACTTTCTTTCTGGGGAGGTTCCAGTCCACTTGCAGGAGGAGAGAATAAATCCGAAGCTGTAGCGCCAGCATCGGTGTCCCGAAGCTTTGTAGCTTCCCTGGGGCTTGCTTGGGGGCCTTCAGCTCCAACTTGAAGTCCTTCCGTGGGTTCTTCTTTGTTCTCCATGATGCAAAGTCCAGCTTCCTTTGCAGACTGAAGACATTCGAGGTTCTTACTTGAAACTGTTGGAAGTTACTTCATCGCCGAAAATGTACGAAATCAGGTTCTAAAATTGTGCTGGCGATGCCTACAAATAAATCTAAACCTGAAAAGGTCACAAGAAGGATGCAACAAGTTTAGTTTGCCCAAGGAATCAAAATCCCGTGAATCGCGGTTTTCGTAGTGAGGAGATATTCTCTTGCCGACGCGTCATGCTGTAGGGTTTGGTCGTTCGCGAATTTTACAATGCTTAAGAACGGGATGCAGAATGTAAACAAACTGGAACTGGAATTGCGAAACTTCAAAACAATAACAACAAACATTCAAAGATTTGAGATCTCTTTTTAATACCGTTTCGTTAATCACTTTTACAATCAAACATTCCGTGCAATAATTTATAATATTACTACGCTTACTACCGTGCAAACTCGACTATCTATCAGGAAAACTCACTTTTGTGTATCAATTGGACGACTTTTGACTAGAATTCTATAGGGCATTTTCAGAACATTCCATAAAGTATCTACGTCTATAAGCTTAAAACTGTTTATAAAATCTCCAAAATTCAATATAGTTAAGTACTAGGAATCAAATTATATCAAATACTGTTTCCCTCTACTTTAGATTTCATCCATTTGTGGAAAAGCCATTCTAATACTCATTGGATTCTTGTATCTCATATTCTTATCCTCTTCAAACTTGTTGAGTCTGTAGGCCCTAGCCAAAGTCCTCTTTTCATCATACTCGACATCGAAAATAGTTAAAAACTTATCAGGATGGATAATATCTGTAATGACTAGAGTGAATCCGTAGATGATGCACCAACCGCCCACTCCAAGACAGCTCCAGAAACAGGGTCCATGACTGTAAAATCAAATTCAAAACTTAAAATTTCATCAACCCAGAATCTAGATAAGATATTCTCAAAGCCTCCTAAACTTACTAGAGCTCAATGAAGGTATCGTTAACAACAATAACCGGGAAAATGACGTCGATCCTCGTCCAGTAGAAGTACACGATCGTGTTGATGACCATCAGGAATCCAATGACAATGTAGGCGAAGGAGCTGTAGCGCGGAATGAAGGCCAGAAGCAGCAGCGAAATGAACCAGACAATCAAAGCGCCCAACATGATGATGTAGCAATGGAAGCCTGCTTCGCTGATGTGGTGAGGCCATTCGAAGCCCATCGAGGACGCAGTTAGGAAGCTCAGAGTGGTCAGCAGCGGTGTTGGGATTCCTTCGCCCAAGTAGTAGTTCATGGATCGGTCGAGGTTGTCTGGATGGTAGATGTTGACGATTTCGTTGAACCAGAAGGCGTGTTCTTCGGACTGGAGAACCGGAGCGTGGACGGTGTGAAGATGGTCCATTGTGACGTTGAGGGACGTGAGACCAATGTGGACTCCAAGTTCAACTTCGAAAATGTCCTAAGGTAAAGTGTTCAAGTGATGATTCATATGTTTTACTCAAGATTTTCTAATAGCAAAGACAACATTTCCTTACCGTAGGTGCATAGTGATTCAAATTGGTGTTGAGGGCGCTGCTGCCGACGATCCATTTGGGGACGACCATACATAAGCAAATGGTCAAGCCGACGCCGAGGGCTTGGAAGGCCTGGAGAAATGGAGGGAAACAAAAAAGGCGGGAAAATAGTTTCAGGATCTTGGAGCTTTAGTGAAAATTTATGAGACTTTAACGAAACTTACGGCAATTGTGGAGTTGATCCTGTACTTGATGATGGGAAGAATGAGGAGGTACAAGAAGACAAGGACGATTAGCACCAGGAAAATGGCAATGATGGGCGCGTTCATGTAGAAGCGCGCGCGCATCCGGTAGTCGGCGTCGTACCAGGTTGGACCGCCTGGCTGCCAGCGCGCCGTTGCGAAGAACCAGTCGGGGTAGTTCCATCTGGAATCGGTGATGTAGCGCACGTCGGGAAGGCCTTTTGAAATGTTCTGAAAGAAACAAGAAAAGCAAATCAAGTCAACAACTTCTGGTATTTCTGAAGCACTGAAGTTGAAAAACTGTAGTTTCGTATCACTCACGGAATGCATTTTGAGTTAGTGGATGTTAAATAGTCCTGGAGGTAAAATCACTGAAGTTAGTTTAATTGTATTAGACGTACTTGATAATTCAACTGGAGAGCACAAAAGACTGATGATTTTGATGTGGAGCTAAAATGCGTTGGGAGAAGGAAGAAGAGCGGAGTTTCTCCAGCTTATCCAGCTGGGCTTATCAGTAATTATAGATTTTTGGATGTGATGTAAATATAGGAGATTATAGAAAAACTGCATTGTGTTCATTAGGTGAAGATGTCAACAAGAAGGCAAACGCGTTTACAGAGTGTTAATTCTGGATGGGAGAGGAAAGACGTTTTCTTCTCATTCGATTCATACCAAATGCAATGAAAATGTTTCGATCCTGTTTGTTTGAATGTTACATAATCACAAGCACCTATCATTACGTTTGCGGGCTTTCTGAAAAGAGATACCACGGGTGGGCACTTCGTTCTCGTTCGGTCTGAACGAACGCTGCGGTGCGGGGCTTCAAGGCTTTCTCTAATTTGTCGGACGCTGATGTCACGAGCTGACTGACTGTGAGTTCCAGATGGAAGCTTCAACCTTCAGCATGGGTCAGGGGTCAAATGCTGAATGATTAGACTGATGACACAGAAATGCTGCTTTCATCCAGTTAGTGGTAATATCCAGAGACGAGACGATGAAGTTCTGACAGAGGTACGAAGACCCAAGACAAACTACATTTTGTCTGTTTGTTGACTGGACAGAACATCGAAGTCTTTTATGAAGTTGCAAAAATTTATGTCCAGCCAAAAGATTATACTGTTTGCTCAAGGTCAAAGTTACATTGAATAGAATTCTGAAGAACTGCTGCGCCTTGAAATCAAGTTGTGTTGTTGGCAGTGACGCTGAAATAAACGAGGATTGGGGTTTATAAAAATGAAGACTGTAGACATGTCCTCGATCATTTGAAATCCAACTACCGCAACATGTTGAGTTCGAAGCTAGCCTGGCCATTTTGGGCCAGAATCTTCTTTTGTACTCTTGCCGTTTCTGTAACAGCTGCGTCGGCTGAAGAAGTGGTTTCCGAAACTACGGAATCAACCTCAGAAAGTCGCTGCCATGAAGCAGCGCCAGTTTTTCAGATCCCGTTTCTCACTTGTTACATCGGAGAGTCGGAGGTAACGAAGCTGATTAATCAAATGGAGATTGTGATTGGAATGCTGAACAGCGACCAAGACTACACTGAAAGCAGACAAAAGAAGATGAAGAAGATACCTGAATTAGAGGAGTTTAACATTTGTTCGGAAAAGCGGATTGAACAGCTGACGGAAGAACTTCGGTGGGTGTCTCGGCGGCTTTGGGAGTTGTCGATTCGACTTGAAGAACCAAAGGGAGCTGAAGTGCAGCTGCTGGATAAGAGAAAGGTCGACCTGATTCGACATCTTCATAGTAAGTTTTCGCCATCAATTAAAATCAAAACATCAATCCCAAAATACTGAATTTCATATGATACTCGACAACTTTTCAGACATACACATCTTTCCGGGAACTCATCCATCGACAATGCAGCTGGAATCCTTCAGTATGCAGGTCGAGTTCCTAGACTATGGTTTCAACACGGCTCTTGTGATGTTCCAAACTGACCGACCGACTAGACCAGTCCCTGTAGCCCCGAAATCCGCAATCACCAGAGCCATTCTTAACCCGAAAAATTCCATATCTGACCTCATCGAATTGTCTCGCGACCAGCCCACCGCCATGTCTGAAGCGCTTCCGCAACTCATTGACGATCGATACGCTGGGAAACTTAGCAACGTTCAGGTTGTGCTGGACATCATCAAAGATTTCCCTAAATTGGTTCATCAGATGATTGGCTACGCTGCGCTGTACGACGCAATGAGCGCCAACTCTGACCTCGAGTCCTACGAACTGACCGAGCTCGTGCTTCAACTCAAAGGAATCAACGCTTCAGTTACTGCAGCCACGGAAGACATTCCAAGTTCCATTATGACGAGATACAAGCAATTGGTGGACGATGTTTGGCCGACGTATCAAATCATCGGGAGAAATACGACTTGTCGGTTCAGAAATCTGAAGTATGAACGGTCGATGAATGGCTGGGGTAACATCAACTGTTTGAATTCTGAAGAAAGTACTCCGTCGTATTGGGATTTTCATACAGTTTCGGGTTCAGCCATATTTGTAACTTCTGGTCAGTGGCACTCATCAGAATCCGATGTATTTTCTGCATCTAAGCGAAGTGTTAAATACCGTAGCTATGTATCCGAACTTTATGGCCATTGGAAACTCGTTCCGGTGAAAGGCGGCAAGTACTTCAAGATTCTCAACGCCAAGTACAACGAAGTCATCTTTGCTGACAAGACCGAAATGAATCCCACTTCTGGCCACAATGATAAACGTCGAGTTTTTTTAGCAAGGCACGATTACCCACATCCTCATGACTACGAACAAAATGCAGACCTGTGGATCATTGACTGCAAATGATAATACTATAATTGCCTACTGTGTAGTGTGCGAATATTTTTATGGAACCCTACGAAGGAGGACATTAAAAACGGGATGGGATTTGTTATAATTCGGAACGGTTTGTGTTTAATCTGTGTCAAGTTCTAAGCATTAAAAAAATCACGATCGAATCCTTAACATTCAGTCAGTTCCGCAGGTAACTAAAAGGTCATATCTTGTAGGTTCATGTATTAACACGACATTTGAAATCAATATCAACTTATTGAATCAGCATGATTGACCTTGCAACCCGACAAACCAACAACACATATTGAAGTCCCTCGACTCTCCGAATCCCTCGCCGCCCACCGCCTTTGATCCCCAACGGCCTCAGGCTCTGAAGCAACTTCACCTGCGTGGGCGCCAGCCCCGCCTTAAGCGACCTCAGAAGCTCAATCGAATTCTCGTTCAAGTCACCCAATCTCACAAACCATGCAACCACCGCCACGAAAAGCAGCACTGACCAAACGGTAAAGAACGCTATGATCGGAGGCGGGAAATGTTCATGAAGCTTCAACGACCCGTACAACAGTACCAGTTGGCCTGCGCCGATAAGGCCGATCGCTGGCAAAATGAGAATTTGGCTATAGTCCACGTCGTAGATTTCATTGAGTAGCTGCAACTGTCGGTATTCTTGAACTGTCTCCGCGAAGATTTTGGATCCGTTGCGGACCATTATGACACGATGCATTCGAACTTTGGTCCTGCAAAAAAAACCTCTAAACTTCAACCCTTCTTACAAACCTCCTATTTCTGTATGTATTTCAGCTCACCTTAATTGAGCCAACCAAGATGTCATATTAATAATGTACGTCCACGTCAGCACCAACTGGAAGAACGCAACCCGCATGCACGTCATAACGAAATGGAAATCCAAAAGACCGCAGATGACTTGAACCGGAAGTACTTGGAGAACCTCAGGGACCATTGAGTAAACGAACCTCGAATTCAATGGCGAGTATAGGAAGACACTGAAAAGCGCCAGCGTGTTGCCTAATATTATTATGCTGCTGGACCGGAGGCAGAATTCGGCGATTCCATGCATCCAGTTTTGCAGGCCCAGTTTCGAGTTGGCTGCTTTTCCTTCTTTGGCTGCGTCTGCTGAATTCAATATCACGATTAGACAAAAAATGCTTGGATTCTTAAGAATTATGAAGTGAAAGCCACGCCCACTTACATTTGACCTGACCATAATAACGTTCACAGGTATGTATAAACGCATTAAGTCCTCCCAAGACCCAATCTCGGTTGACCAATAGAATCCATTGGACCAGACAAGTCTCCGTTGACATCATGAGCCACAGGCAGTCCAGTGTAGCACTTCGGTAGAATGTACGGCTATCTCTGCTATTAACTATACGTTGATACACGTTGATTATTTGGAAGACCCAATGGAAAGTGTAAACCGCCATTAGGACGAAGTACGTTCGAAGTCGACGGACTGAGGATGTCGTTTGGAAGTCTTTGGATTCTGGGTTCCACTCGATGTGTAGAATGTAGTTCTTCCATAGCGCTTTCAGGTACAGTTTGTAGGCGCAGAAGGCCTTTTTTGACAACATGGTTTGGTTAGCAAGGTCTGAAGATCAATGCGACGGTCATCGGCGGTGTTGCAAAAAAGCTGGTGGCCAAGTCCATGCTCAAGGCCACTTGACTTTGTCGAGAGACTGAAAACGTGGTAGAAGCACAATAGCGATCAAAGAAACGAAGAAAAAACGGCTAGAAATATTCTAAGAATAACGCTCCTATTTCGCAACAATCACGACGATAATATAGACAGTTCTTTCGGGTTAATTACTTATAATATGAAGGGAGAAAACGAAGCGCCCAGTGCGTTGAGTAATATTAAGAGTAATTACGTGGCCAAAACGTTGAGAAATATCGAGAAAATTGACGAGGTGACCATTTACTGCCGAATAGTAGATCAAGTGGGAAACGAAACTAATAAAAAAGTGGCCTCTGGTGTCGTAATGAGAACTTGAGTGTATGATTAAGTTGTAATTTAGCAGCTGGTTGTGTATTTTTAGTATCTGATATAACTGTGTAGCTGTATATAATGACGAGACTACTTGACGAATTACGAATGTTGACTAGCATGATAACGTCTACGAATATTTACAGCATTTTTCACATTTGCGAATTCCGGTAAAGAAGGCTAGTATCATTTATATATGTGTAGCTGTCAGAAAACTGTGTTCTCTTTGAACCAGTCGTAAACTTGTTTGCCGTACGTAGATATCCATAGATATTTTTCCCGCATATTCTCCATGATTCCTGGGAAATCCTTTTGCTTCGAAATAGGGAAATAGTGAATGTTGGATGTAGTGAAGTTCTGAAACTGCAAAAGGATCGGATGTTGTTAGACACTATTGGGCTGAGATCATGAGAAGATTAACATTACCTCGTATATGTGGTCTAGTTCAAAAATGTGCGTGCTGAGGTGCCACATGGTGCTAACGAAGAATTGTGGGGTGATGGTAGAATTCGGTTTGAAGTTGTCCAGCAAATATCGGAAAATCAATTGTGGTGAGCCTGGATTCTTGATGAGGTTCTTGATGGCGTCTGACCAATAGTCGCGTATTTTAGTATTGATCAAGAGCTCCAAAGTTCTGAAAAGAGGGAGGATTCAGTTTTGTCCAGTAAAATTGCAGAAAGGTTTAATAAGGTTCAGATCTCACTTGATGACTAGCTTCGGTTCTGCAGTGCACGTGAGCGCTTGGGTGTACCACCAGGGTCCGCCTCTGGCGGTAGTTTCATTTTGATAACGTTCATAAATGTAGGTCCACACTGGCTCCCCTTTGGCTTGCACTTGGGAGCATAGAATTACAGCTTCATAGCCAAACGGCAATGGTGTCCTAGAAGGTAGAGTTGAGGCGGGTGAGTTAAAAGGAATGTTTGGCACCTTTGCTTTGCTTGATTTGATGATATTAAATGGCATGTACCGTGACTCAGCAGGTAGAGTCCATTCCGCATAAGTGGCATCGAATGCAGCAAAACAGGCTGGCGAGCCTAGATCAAAGGCTAGGAAAAGGATCTTCTCACGAAGGGCCACTTCGTGAAATTCTGATTGCACTTTGATTTTTGCATTCATCCTGGTGAAAGCTGCAACGAAAGCCTGCTCTACCTTTGGCAGGAAATAAGCCTGAAAACAAATTCAGTTAAAAGTGACCCAGTTGAACATGAATTTTGCTCAAAGTATAAACTTCGACGACTAACCATAAAGGCAGAGTTGTATTCAACAGAATCCAAAAGAGCCAAATTCAACTTGCGGATGTATTCGATAGCTGTAGCCCAAACAATGTACTCATTTTCATCGCCGATGTACTTAGTCAGCTCCAGAAATGAAGTGATGGGAACATACTCTAAAAGAACAGAAATGAGTTATTCCGGAGAAAATTGCTCATTAGAATTGGCTTGAAGTCAATAGTGCTACTTACGAGCCTGGGCTAGCCTCAAGTAGTCGAACAGCAATTGACTTCTGGTCAATCTACTGATAGCAGGCGAATCGTACTGAAGCTGTTCCGTAATCTGCTTCAGCAAGGGAATGTCGTACAAAACTGTATAAAATCCTAAAATACGAAATGGCGAGAAATTAAAATCACAAGGCCAAAATAGCGCTGCTAGGTACAGTAGATTGTTAGCGTACCGCTGCCTTCAGGATTGACTATAATCAGGGTTTCATTCGGAGACGGGATTTCCACTTCTATGGAGCCGATTGGGGATAGCCAGTGAAGTTCCGTTGAACTGCCCAGAGTGTCATTAATGGTGTTGATGGTCTGAATCACGACAGGAATCCACCAGTCACCTGGAGACGGACTTGTACTTGGTATCAGCGAAAATTTCTCCTGCTGATTGAATTAATGCTTCAGTAAAGTTCATACTACAAAATGTAAGATACCAAATTCTACCTGCGATATTCTGAGTTTTCCATCTTCTTCAGATTTGACAATAACCATCGGATATCCCGGTTCGTCAGTCCACTGATCCATGACTTCTCCAAGAGTAACATTTGGCGGCAGGAAATCTCTTGCTTCCTCGTTAAAGACTTCGAACAGTGCATCCTGGTCAACTACATCGAATTGACTGTAAACCACACAAAAAATCCAAATTATAGTGACAATTCAGCAAACTTGAGAGATTAACGAGGGGAACATACTACTGTTTCATTAGCCGCCTCAAGCCGTTTCTGAGTTTCTCTGGTCCCATGATGACCTCCAACATTTTGACCAAAGCAGCACCTTTTCTGTAAGTTTCTTTGCCAAAAGCTCTATCGACATCGGTTCTAGTTCTAACGTCTGGGCGGACAGGCTTGGCTGTAGACAGTGGATCTGCCAACATGGCGTCTTGATGAATATCCATCAGAAATCCTCCAGGAGCATCAATATCGGGAAATAGTTTTTCCATTGCCTGAAGTACATAAATCATTGTAAACATAACCCAACTTCCATAATGTAAGATACACTGGCGTTTCAGACTCACTAAAAAAGAAAAGTATGTGGCAAATCCTTCATGGATCCAAATGTCCGACCACCATTTGCACGTAATCAAGTTTCCGAACCAATGATGACTCAATTCATGGGCAACAACTGTTGTTACGATTAGTTTCTGATAACTTTCGGATCCGGGGACATGTTCATCTCCAGGAAGATACTGCGTGAGGCTGTTCCTGAAATTGCATCAAGAACCGAATCCAGCCCACAACTGTATACTGATACGATAAATACAAGTTCAAACTAGCTTACACGCATACTTGTAAGAAATCAAGCCCCAGTTTTCCATGGCGGATACAGAAAAATACGGGATTGATACACTATCAAGTTTCGGTAATGGATCGGTCATGTTGAAATAATCTTGCTGGAACTTGAGAACTTGAACGGTTGCATTGGTTGCGTAGATGGTTGCCCCGTCCTTGAGAAGGCTTTTCGAGCCCCAAAACTGCAATAAAAATACGAAAAATACTTGAAGATTCCTATGAGAACAGCATGAAGAAAATTAAGTCCTTACTTTGACCGGAATAGGTGATTCTACGACTGCAGACTGACTGATATAGTCCGAGATCACAAAGGACACAAGATACGCTGGCATCTTTAAGGTGGCGTTGAAGAAGTCCCAGATGACTTTCTTCTTGATGCTAAATCAAAATCAAAACGGTACAATATTTTGATCTTCAATCTAATTTCTATTAAGATGGACTCACTCAACATCGGTTCTGTTTAGCGGAGCATTTGCCAATGTATGATATCCCCTTGAATGTCCAATCACCATATAGAATATGGATTTGAATCCGGGCTCGTCAAAGCATGGAAAAGCTTGTCTGGCGTAATGAGCTTGAAATTTGGTAGCTACCATGTATCTGCGAGTAAAAATCAAAGACAATTAAGTTTATGAAATGTACCCTTCAAAAATACTCGAGGGAGTCTGTTACCTCAGAGATCCATCTTCAAGGTAAGCTTGGCTGAAGATCCCAACAGCGTCTCCTTGTACAACGATCGAGACGAATTTCAGGTAGATGCGATAAACCCTGCCTACTTTCAAAGTTTCGGAAGTCCTCAAGGTGACAAAGTCCATGCTGAGGTCCAAACTGGTATCGACGATCTTCAGAGACGTACCGTTGGCGACTTCAGGAAGAAAATCTGTCATCGAAGGCGGTCCACTAGGGTATTCATCATCTTCTTGCACCTGAAGGCGAGTAAATAGCAGTTTAAGACACCATATGATAAATTTCTTCTAATTTCGTTTTTCAGACTTACTGTGGCAGTATCGAAGTCAATTTTGATATCATGGGAATGCATCACAATCTCATTGGTTTCCGAAGAGCACTTTACAAACACCACAACTTCTCCATAAACTCTGTAAGGTATTTCCGGCGGCTGTTCATCTTCTTCAACGATATTTTCTTCCACATTTTCTGGCCCGTTTGCCATAATGAGCTGTTCTGTAAGATCCACCAAATGCGAGGCATTCTTTTCACGTTCCAGTTGATCGTAATACAGGTCTGGTAAAACAGGTCGCAGCTTCATAAGGTACACTAGTGGATTCAAGTTGTTGGGTAGTCGATACGAAGGCTCTTGCTGTTCAACAACT
>JAQGBJ010002777.1:0-15093 GCA_034698345.1 Sphaeridia pumilis
ATGGTCCCAAAACTAACATAGACGAAGCCTTCGGAGTCCTCCAAAAACACAGCCACTTCTGCCGGCAAAGGTCCATCAGTCTCTTTGGCACCGAGACCACCAACTGGTACCACGTACGGCGGCAGTGCTTGCGGAAATGCACTGGAATAGTGTTGATTCATCAGAACAATTTTCTCTTGCTGAATCAAATGTGGCACTGAAGGCAATCCGGATTCGTTGTACCCTTGACGAAGTACTTGATCCATCTGAGGCACGTGGTACCACAGCCAGGAATAATACCAACTGAGGATCGACACTTCGTTCCGACATCGGTCCCACAGCGACATCTCTGCCGAGTCATACAAAACGTCAAAAACTGGTACCCAGGACTCAACGGGTATGCCGCTCAAATAATGGTCCCAATGAGCAAAGTGAGGAAGTGCGTTGTAGGTCACCAGTTTGGCCTTCAGTTTCCATGCCAACGCATAGTACAGGTCTGAAGCGGTCAGCCGGTCTACGATCAGAAGGTCAAAATCAGCGTGGTCAACGAAATCCTGGTATTCTGGGTCACTCAGAACTTGCTCGGCTACGAAGCGAGCTCCGTCAAACAGGGCGTAACCTTCGGCAATGCCCACGAATTTTCGGTGTTCGAGTCGCTGTTGAAGTCCTTGGACGCCGAAGCGGCTGCTGAATTCTCGGTTCAGCGTCGCCATAATTAAAGGTATAACTTCTGTCACGTTGGGGTTTGAAAATGGCCGTTTGCCTCCAAACGGAGCCATGAAGGTCACGTTGTGCCTGCGCGCCGCGAGGGCTTCGGCGAGAGGTTCGAGCGCGGCGCGGTGGCTGTAGCTTGAAACTACTGTCACAATTATCAAAATATTGGCGCTTTGTACGGCAAGGAGTAGCGAGAGGAATATCAATGTTATTGAAAAAGGATGATGAATATGACTCATCTTGTTTACGTTTAGTCTAACGTTGGAAGATAATTGTCAAGAAATTAAAAGATAAGAGAGCCGTTATGTTGTCAATGTTTCTTAGAGAAAAGGTGGCGAACAAGTGAAAAATTATTCCAGAAATACTGGGTTTAATTTGCTGGATCAACATTAATCTATTTACAGTCTTTGAAGTCACGAGTTGAAGTTGAAAGCTGAAGGAAATAGCACATGATGTTTTTGTCAATACGTAGAAGCCATAAGCCATTTGACCGCTTCTGAACTTCGGAATTATGGATTGTGTCATATTTTTGAGCTTTTAAGCTTTATTTTGTAAGGATATCAAAACTACAAAAGTTACTGAGCTTTCTCTTTCCTAGAAAAACCTGGAGTAAAAATAGTCTTCTTCAATTTATGAATGCAAAACAAAGTGAGAAATGCACCTGCAGTCAAAACCAATAAAATTAATCCAGCCAAAAATAACATGACATCAAAGTTTCGTTGAATCCACCAAGGCGTCCTGTAGTCAATCGAAGGTTTGAGGTAGCTGATGTCATCTTCAGCCAAAACAAATTCAGTCCACCAAACCGCAGTGTCCGCTGCTGACATCGGACGCTTCTTTGAAGCTGAGGACAGCTTGGAGGCCACTGAGCGGATCCTGAAGAAACAAATGGAAATTTGAACATTCTTCAGAATTTAAAAATGGCAATGAAAAATAGTGGCACTTGCTTAGGGTCCGTTGTAAGCTTGTGAATGGCTTCTCGAAGCTCAGCTGAAGTCAACCCGTTAAACTCCAATGGAATCCCGTTTCCAACAACTTGAGCTCGTTTGGCGTTGAAGTCCTGGTCGCCGTTGACTGGGAAGATGATCATTGGAACGCCGTGATGAATCGCTTCTGAAATGCTGACCTGACCGCCTTGGTTAATGAAGCCTTTGATTTTTGGGTGACCTGCAGAAATTCAAATTTAGCGCTTTTTTACCTAACAGAGGGGCCAGAAATGAATGATATTATTATGTACCCAAAACATCAGACTGCGGAAACCAATTTCGGAACAAGACGTTCGGAGGCCCATTTTCTGGAATCCGACCTTCCCATTTCCACAAGAAGCGAAACTTCGTTGAGCTCAAAGCGTCAAAGAAGACCTGAAGCGTTTCTGTAGGAAGTGACGAAATCGAGATGATTGATCCGAAGCTGATGTAGATGAAGCCGTGGTTGCTTGCGCTGATGAAAACTTCCAGGTCCTGCAAATACATCAAAAAAAGTTTAGAATTTAGAATAATAAACACAATTTTTTTTAAAATCAAGCTTCAGTTTCGGGTCTCACCACTGGAACCTTGTAAACCTCAGTCTTCACCGCAATACCACCGATGGGAACAACAAACGGCGGGAACGAATTGGGAAACGAGTCAGAATAGTGGTGATTGCAAAGAACAATCTTCTCCATCGTCACCAGCTCCAAATTGCCCGGCAACTTTGAATCGTTGTAACCACTTCGAAGAACGGCGTCCATCCTGGGCGCGTGGTACCAAGAAATGGTAAAGTACCAACGCAGCATGGAAACTTCATTGGCCATTCGGTCCCAAAACGACATTTCTTTCGACTCGTATGCAACGTCAAACGCTGGGATCCAACTCGCCTCTGGTGGAATCCCCTGCAAATAGTGATCTGCGGGAAACACGGCCGAAATTGCACTATACGTTATAAGTTTTGCCTTGAGTTTCCACGCAAGAGCGTAGTACACTTCACCAAACATGAGCCTGTCCGCAATAAAAAGGTCGAAATTTGCCCGAGAGACAAAATCCTGGTATTCCGGGTCGTGGAGAAGGTTTTCGGTGACTTTGATCGCCAAGTCGAACAATTGGAATCCTTTCATTAGTTTCATGGATTTTCGTTGAGCGACCCGCTCTTCGAGTCCAAGAACTCCGTAAGCTTTGGCGAATTCTTGGTTGTTTTTTAAGAGGTTCTTAGGGAACCATTCGGTAACAGTGCCGTTCAAGTCTTTGAAGTTGCCGCGGAAGGGTGACATGAAGGTTATGTTGTGGCCGTGCTCCGCCAGGGCGCGCGCTATGGATTCAAGGCCGGCGTGGTGGCTGTAGCTTGAGATGATTGTGACAGCCATGAAGATGTTGGCCGGTTGGGCAAAGTTTGCCAATGTGATGGCCAAAATTAACGGTAGAAGCCATGCCATTTTGGCTAGAGAAACTCAAGCTTGAATGAAGCGTCACAGTGTTAGCTGTAAAATGAACCTCGTCAATACTGAGCTAAAGGACAGACTTTGAGAACATGATAACCAGAAAACTTGTTATGTTGCTTTCAAATTCTGGTGTGCGCAGTGTTATTTATATACTCAATTCTTCGATCTTCTTATCTCAAAAATAAACTGTACCTGAATCAATATTTAACAAATATTCTTATTTTAAGACAAACGATCGAAGTTGTAGTTCTTAATGAAACTTGTACATATACGTACAACTTCATTATAGAAAATAATGCCTTTAGCTCATATGCTCAAGTATATTTCGTCAATTTCGCCAACAGACGAACTAGGCGATATAAGATTCCAGAAGGTACGGAGATAATTAGCAATGACTTATCGAAAAATATGAACCGATGCGATGCGACGGAGATAAGTACAAGTTCGTCTATGGTTTTTCTATAAACATTTTATAAAAACGGGGAAGTCAGCCGGTAATCGGATTTTTCAGAAACAAATTCGGTCAATTCACGTAGATGGCGCTTGGGTCGGTTGATTGTTCCTTCGAAAGGATGAACTTGTCCAATTTTATTGAGTTCGTCACACCAAGACTGCAAGCTTATTGTTGGCATTCACATTCAAGTAGAGAAAAAAGATTAACAAAGAAACTTGTTTCAAATTTTTGGAGCTATTCTGCCAGATGGCCATCCTACGAACGATCGTTGTCAATTTATTTAGAGTATATATATAGTCAGTTCCTTACGTATCTGACAGGCTTCAACATTTAAGACCTCTTAGATTGATTGTAAGTCCGATCGAAAACCAGATGATTGGCAGGTGAGGAGATACAAATGGAATGAAGAATCAAGTAGATTAATTGAAAAGTTCAACCTTGAGTTGCAAATATAGAGGGAAGCTTCCCGCTGGAAGTTTGGCTCACAGTCAGTGTTTGTTGGTCATTTAGTTATGCGAAGTGGCATTTGTAAGCTTCTTTGAAAAAGTGTTGTACTTTTAATATATATTCCGGAGCGGGAAATCAAAAATTCGGCGCGCGAACATGTCGAAGAATAAAAAGCAGCGGCGGCGAAAGCGACCTCAAATTCAGAGCGGTATCGTCGCTTACTTGACGCACTACCACAACGGAGTTTCCCTGAACTTCTGGTTCCTACGGCAAATGTCAAATTTCTTACCAGTCCAGACACAGGATAAAATAGTATCTCCTGAGTTTTCGCTCAGAAAAAATTTGACCTTTGGTCTCCTGTACATTGTGGTGGCCCTGCGAACTTTGTGGATGATTTTTGCTTTGGTTTTGTCCTTGAGCGTCGATCTTTGACCTGCTCACACTTCCGATCCACGTTGTTATGCTGCTGTGTAGTCCACTTGCTTTGGCTTCTGGATTACATTTGTTCATTGAGCATCAGCAAGAGTTTTCTCTCACTTGGAATTTTGTTCTGAAAAATTCCCAAGTTGTAGCCAACTTCCAATTCCCGCACTTGTTTCTCTACGTTTTTCCCATTTCACTGTTTTTTGCATCTTTGTTTTTCGTTGTGGTTGGAGCTTTTAACCCCCACTGGGTTCTCAATTTCCGGTTCCTCGTTTTCTGGGCTCATGAAGAAGATTACATCGGAGACGGAATGCTTCAGAGTGGACTCGCAATTTTGACTGTTGCGATGGACTTTGGTCATATGTTGGCCCTGTACTGTTTTTGCAGTTCGGCCAACGCCCTTCACGTCATTTTCTTGCAAGTTTGGTCCAGCGCTTTGGAAACGCTCATGTCCAGGTAATCTTTACTTATTGGCGTGTTGCGCGTTTCCAACTTGTTGACTATAACAGTTTTTGCCTGCGCATGCTTCCTCTAGCGCCACAGCTGTGGAAATCAAATGGCGAAGCCTCAACAGACTTGTTGTGGCGCTGCGGATATTCAACGTTGGAAACGCTGCCGCCATCCTCGCTTTCAAAATAGGTTTCTTCAGCCTCAGCATTTTCGTGATTTCATCGCAGCTACTTGTCACCTTGGACAACGTTTTCATGCGCATGCTCTTAACGTACACCGGCATCTGTGCACCTTTGTGCTATCCGATGATTTACTACAAAGCGCCATCTGTCGCCGGTTTGTTGGAGGAGGTCAAAAGGGAGACGTTGACGTGTAGCGCAGGGGACAGCAGGAGCTCGGAGTTGATGACTCGCCGCTTGAGGGCGCTGTCGACCCACGGCGTTTGGGTTGGGCGAATTCGGACATTTGAGCGGGAATCAATGCTCATCTTTCTGGATTTTGTCGTGAAACAAGTGACTACAATCGTCTTAACGGTTAGAAACCGTTGAAAATATCAATGTATATTCTGCAACGCTGATGATGAATTTGTGTATCAGTTGACATGAAATCTACAAGTTGTTGTATATTAAACTCGTTTCTAAATTACATAAAGTTCTGAACCTGGCAGCAGCGTCATCGGCACTGCCGGCACAAATTCCATTAAGCACTGCAACGTCAACAATTAAAGTTCCAACAACTTCTTTGGTTACTCGTCAGGCTAGTTACAAATTCTGTTTAATGTGCAACAAGCATTAGAACCTTTACCGTTACTTTTTTATTAAGGTGAACTTCTAAAATTTAAGCGAAACAGTGTTGAAAATGGGTCGCAGTTCGTAAAGAATATTTTGCAAAGAATCTATTAAATGTGATGGGTGTCCACAGAGTCCACTAGTCCACTTCACTAAACCTAAGAGTCCACATAGCCCTATTTCGACCTTTGGCCGAGTTATGCTCAGACTGTGTGGGAGCTACATGGTCGTGCAGTACCTCAATTGAAATAGCAAATAACGCTCTGAAAAGAACTTTTTTATTTTTCCCATACTCGCTCCTCCCTGACCCCCAACAATACCCCCTGGTCTTTGGTGCTTGACCTTTGGCCGAGTTATTCTCTGACTGTATGAGAGCTATATGGTCGTACAAAAGCTCATTCGAAAGAGCAATTGAGCTATAAAAAGGTCGTTTTTGTTTTTTCCCTACCCTGACTCTTAGAAACCCCACGGTCCACCCAGCGCTTTAGTGGACTTGACCTTTGGCCGAATTATTCTCCATGTGTCTTAATGTGTCCAGATTGGTGCAAATCACTGACGCAAAATTTTACTGCTGATTGGGGTACCAGCACGACCAGGTACGCTAAGATCCGGGTTGTATTAGTAGTAGGATCCATAAACTCAAGCTGGAAACAGCCATACTACATAAGCTACATTCAGTACACAACCAAGAAACGACTATAGATTTCTCCGTTTTAAATAGAGGTTTGAGTTAATAAAAATCGACCAAGATCCCGTTAATTGCCCGGGAAACGTGATGAAGCTCTTCTACTCCGTAGCCTCACGGCACTGTAAACTTGCTAGGTTTCAATACAGTAACTGACGCAATTACTCTCCGGTTCATGAAGTCGTCAGAAGCAGTTTGAAGATCGGGGATCCAGGAGCCGGGTAACGGCCCACCGGCAACGGAAGATTCCGAACCTATGGGCATCGGATTGTGCAATGTGTTATTGTCCATTTCGGTGATTAACTAAAAATTTAAAAAAAGAAGAGGAATTAGTTTGATCAAATACAACTTGGTTAGTTAACACTCATTGACATATCACAATGATGATATTAAAATGTCACAACTTAAATGGTTCCGCCGCATGTCCATCCCGACAATTACAACGGGCGGTTGAGCCTTGCTGCTTTTCTTCGCGAAATTGCCGCTTTAGTCTTCCCTCCCGTATCATACGTCGAAACCATGCAGTTGTTTTTGTGTGAATCAGCGGTATTTATTTTAGAACCATTCTCCAACGTAGTTTCCTCCAACGATTATTCCATGCTTATCTCAGTTTCTGACAGCTGTCAGGGAGCCGATCTTACACGTTGTACTCCGCGTTGACCTCCTTGCATTTGCAAGATTCTGAAACGCCCCCCCTCCCCTAAACGGAATAATTTTGAGCGTCTGGCAACACATATGACTGAAATCCCGGCAAAGTCTTTATCAACTTGGAAACTCAAAAGTATGGTGAAGCTCGCTGGACAGACGGACTAGTCTTCTTCGTGTCAGCCAAAGATCTCCAGTCGACAGCTTGGTACTGAGAGTCGAACTTTCGTTCATTTCACTTTGAACTCCAAATCTTTGTTGCTCGGGAACTTCAGATAAAGCTTCAGGAGGATTGACTTTATCCGTCAGAAAAACAGTGTGAGTGGTGTCGGTAATGGTGGGACCAACTTCTCAATCAGTCAGTCATTTATTTCTCTGTGTTTCTTGCTGATCAACTGGATTTCTCCGCGTTTGTAAACATATTCAACAGTTTTGTAACAGAATCTTCTGATTTGATTCTTGATGAAAGGCTTGTTTCTCAGTACATTCAGCACATGATTTGCGATGCTTATCCTGGTTTCCAAAGAATCTTAGAAAAGAACACTGACATCGGGGACCTCTTCAATCTACTGGAATGGAATTTGTGCAACGTCCTCTCTGTACCCAGCTCTTGCTGGAATCCCAGGTCCGTAAAGGACTTTGTCTTGGACGCTTCGAATGGAGCAAGCGTAAGTTCACATTGAACTTTTAGACGTTTACTAATGCATGTGTTTGTAATCCTATTGTTGTCAATTTGTAGATGTTAAGTGAAATCAGCACTGGCCAATGGATCATTCGCAACAAGGACATGAACATGTACCATTTTGTTCCTAAAAAAACAGGATTTAAGCGGTTGGATTTGGTTGATAATGAACTATTGGGTTTACTCGGTAGTTATGCCAGGGTCGCCAAGCTTAATCCAGCTACGAAGAAGTTACTCAACGCTGTCCAAAAAAGGAGCTTGTATTTACTTACAACTGGCCAATATAATTCGTTTCTGTTGCCAAAAGCCTTGCTACTTTTTTCTATAGACATTTTTTTTAAATGTCAAAGTCAGCCGGGAGTCGGGTTTTTAATAGAGTTTTTCATAGGGGTTTTCATAAAAAAAAGCCAGTCAATTCATGTAGCTGGCATTCGAGTCGATGGGTTGTTCCTCATAGAGGACGAGCACGGCGAACTTATTGAATTCGTCACAACCAACAAAGATTGCTAGCATATTGTTGGCAGCCATGTAGAGAAAATAGATCAACAAGGAAACTTGGTTAAGATTTGGAGCTATTCTGGCAGAGGCTATAGGTTATATCCTACGAACGATCGATGTCAATTTATTTAGAGTAGTCATTCATTTACGTATTTGCCAGGCGTCAATTTTTCGAGCCTCTTAGATTGATTGTAAGCCCGATCGAAAACCAGGCGCTTGGCAGGTGAGATACATATGATATGAAGAATCGAGTGGATTAATTGGAAAGTTCAACCTTGAGTTGCAAATATAGACGGAAGGCTTCCGGGCGGAGGTTTGGCTCACAGTCAGTGTTTGTTGGTCATTTAGTTATGCGACGTGGCATTTGTAAATTTGAGTAGAAAAGTGTTGTACTTTTAGTTCTTCAACAATCGCGAACTTCAAAAGTCGACGAACATGTCGAAGAATAAAAAGCGGCAGCATCGTCGAAAGCGACTTCAAAATCAGAGCGGTATCGCCGCTTACTTGGCGCACTACTCCAACGGCGTTTCTTTGAACTTGTGGTTCTTACAGCAAATGTCGAAATTCTTGCCCGTTGAAATACGTGATAAAAGAGTTTCTCCAGACTTTTCCATGAGCAAACAGCTCATCTTTGGTCTCTTATTCTTCGTAGTGGCCCTGCGTACACTGTGGATGATTTTTGCCTTGATTTTGGCCCTGAGCGTCGATCGATTCTTTGACCTTCTCACACTTCCGGTTCATGTGATTCTTCTCCTGTCCAGTACGCTCGCTTTGGCTTCCGCATTTGACTTGTTCTTTGAGCATCCGCAAGAGGTTTCTCTCACCTGGAATTTTGTTCTAAAAAATTCACAAGTTGTTGCCAACTTCCAAGTCCAGCACTTGTTTCTCTACGTGTTTCCCGTTACATTGTTTGTAGCAGCCTTTCTTTTCCTGGCGGTCGGAGCTTTCAACCCGCACTGGGTTCTCAATTTCCGGTTCCTCGTTTTCTGGGCTCATGAAGAAGGTTACCTCGAAGACGGAATACTTCAGAATGGACTGACAATTCTGACTGTTGCGATGGACGCTGGTCATATGTTGGCCTTGTACTGTTTTTGCAGTTCGGCCTTCATCATTCACGTCATTTTCTTGCAAGTTTGGTCCAGCGCTTTGGAAACCCTCATCTCCAGGTAAGCTTTACTTATAGACGTGTTATGCATTTCGAACTTGTTGACTATAACTGTTTTTGCCTGCGCATGCTCCCTCTAGTGCCACAGCTGTGGAAATCAAATGGCGAAGCCTCAACAGACTTGTTGTGGCGCTGCGGATATTCAACGTTGGAAACGCTGCCGCCATCCTCGCTTTCAAAATAGGTTTCTTCAGCCTCAGCATTTTCGTGATATCGACGAAGCTACTTGTCACCTTGGACAACGTTTTCATGCGCCTTCTCTTCACTTACACGTGCATCTGTTCGCCATTGTTGTATCCGATAATATACTACAAAGCGCCATCTGACGCTGGATTGTTGGAGGAGGTCAAGCGGGAGACGTTGACGAGTACCGCAGAAGACAGCAGGAGCTCGGAGTTGATGACTCGCTGCTTGAGGGCGCTGTCGACCAACGTCGTTTGGGTCGGACGAATTCGGACATTTGAGCGGGAATCAATGCTTATCTTCTTGGATTTTGTCGTGAAACAAGTGACTACGATCGTCTTAACTGTTAGAAGCCGTTGAAAATATCAATGTATATTCTGCAACGCTGATGATGAATTTGTGTATCAATTGACATGAAATCTCCAAGTTGTTGTATATTAAACTCTTTTCCAAATTACATAAAAATTTAAGCCTGGCAGCAGCGTCATCGTCACTGCCGGCACAGATTCCATTAAGCACTGCAGATGGTGCTGTTCGAAAACAATTCCAAAACTGGTAGTTGAAATGATGGCCTTGGCAATACCATGTTTGCTGGAAACTCATGGCGAGATTGGCACAAGAGCAAGTTTTGCAATGTGTCCGTATTATCTTCTCCAATTGTTTTTGCAATTTCCTTCACCGCAATAATGACAGGACTATGATTTTGAGCAAATCTACTCACTCAGCCAGTGATTACAGCAAGGTGTCAAACAAGGCGTTGATTGAACGGAAGTGATATCTTGCATGTTAGTATTCTTTACATGATTTCTACAAAGCACTCGAAAGTGCTATTGATGCTTCTATTTCTCATCGAGATAGCGCTGAAACAAAATTGATTAACCGTTAGCAATTGGTTTTAACTGACAAAAATTGAGAGCGACGTGGCTACATAAGACTAGAAAACAGAACTATTAACGCTCATTTACAAGTTATTTTGATTCCTGCTGCTTCAAGGAAACAATACCAAGTTGCCAAGCAAATCTAGATCATGTTGATGACAGAAATGTTCTTCACAAAATTCCTTCTGTATATACGGAACTCTTCGAACAATCCAAAGCTGCCGTCGTATTTGGAAATTAGGATTATGAAGCTGAAGGCCTTCTTTACGGGCCATTCGAAATCGATCCGCCAAGGGCTGATCTTGATCAGAGCGATTTCCAATGTAGGCGTCTTCCCGCTTGAGATCGACATCGAAACCCACGCTGCTCGATTGACCACTTCAAAAATCAAACTTGCCGCTCACAAAGCCATGAGTTGGGCTTCCTACTGTCTCCTGTTCTACATGACAGCGACGCTCTTGTACACACTCCTCAATCGGGGAGCTTTGCGGCTAGACCATGTGACTATTCACTGGATTTTCGCTGCAGCGCTTGCTTTGAAAATATTCATGGATCACGTCAACTTCAACGAAGATCCCGCAACGTTTTTATATGTTTTCAATCGAATCCATCAACCGATGCCGGGGGCCGCATTCTCCAGGCAAAAACTGTTGCTCAGCATTCTACCAGCTGCAACGCTCGGATGCTTCTTGTTGACCTGGACGCTGCTTTGCGTGGACACTTCTCGAGTGATGCACGTCTACTTCCTGTACGATCAAACTGGGCGGCTGTCTTCAGCCGCTGATTTCGCAATGTATGCAGCTTCTGCGGTGGTTACTCTACTGGCGACTCTAAACTGCAACAGCGTTACAATGCTGGCTTACATTCAGCTGAGGGGTATTGAGTATTTTCGCGATGGAGTCGAAGCGATCCAGAAAGACGCTGCGCAGTAAGTTTGGCCCGAAAATGCCGCTTTTGTGATGCATCGAGTTAATTTAATATTCATTCATTGATTTTGGTTCAGAAAAACACGTGGCGCCGCGCCTGAACTTCTGTTCAAGCGCATTAGAGAGGAGCAGCTCCTCGTCCGCTACTGGAACGTTGTAAGCAGTGACACCATCTTTGGGTTAAAACAGATTCTGTTGTCCGGCGCCATCTTTGGGGGATTCACAGGGACCTTGGCCTTGTTTTCTGGCGATTTTGTAGCAATCGGCATCAATTATGCTTGTCTTGTATATGACCTTTCTACCTATGCGATCGTTTATGAGCGCGGACATTTTGTTGCTTCCGGAATGGACGAAATCAAGAGACTTTTGACGGCAAAGTCGACCGGTAATCGGGTTTTGCAGAAACAAATTCGGTCAGTTTATGTGGAGGGCGTTCGAGTAGGCGGTTTTTGTTCTTTGGAGAGAACAAGTACTTGTGATTTTATCGAGTTCGTCACAACCAAGATTGCAAGTTTATTGTTGGCTGTCAAGTAGAGCAAAATTTGTTGTATGGATTGACCGTTACTCCGTCTTACAGTACATACAAAACATTTCCAAGGAAATCGAGTGAGATGTTTGATGCGACGTGAATGAAAAACTTTCAAAATTGCTAGTTTAATACCTATCGATTCCTCTTGCACAATGATTAAAAAACGCACGTAATTTATATATAGTTTTAGATTCCATGTTAAAGGAAAACTCAAAGACGTTAAGCCTGAGCTACGCTGCAATTATATGAATTATAAAACCCCGAAGATGGAAGGGAGTAAACCGATTGCAGACCTCCTGGTGTACCTCCCTGGTGCCGGTGACGTCATGGTGTTCAAAAGTATTGAGTAAAAACTAGAGTAAGATCTGTGCTTTCTCTCCTCTCCCTCTCCAGTTTAGTTGACAGTTTCATATTTTGAGGCTGACGGGTTGGGTGAGAGTATATAGTAGTAGTAGTATAGTTTATTAGTCGATTCGGCTGATGGCTCAGCCCTTACGACGGCATTTTGAAGATAATGGTTTACATTGCGATATATTCATAGATTTAGTCATTACAGTTTACATCTGGAGGGTTAAAATTCTGTTGCAAAATCTCTTCTACTCTTTGCAGTTATCCAAAAATTATTCAGGCTTTTCATATCGTTAAGATTCAGTTTCCCTAAATAATATCCGAAGTCATCCTTCTTACATTTAAACATACATTTTGATACTAAATGGCGAATTGGATTATAGAAAGGACATATAAACATTATGTGTAGGGCGTCCTAAATCTGGTTCATATTACAAATATCACACTTTGTGCTCTTGGAGGTATCCCATGTCTCCAAAGCTCCGTTGAGAATCGTCTTCCTTCCAGAAATGCACACAACCGGGAAGTTGGATCTGAGACTGCAGATGAGTTGGGCAATGTTCCAGCCAGGGTTTTGCACCAAGTAGTTTTGAGAGCCGTCGACTACTTTTATGGTATCCTTAAGTCTGGGGTTATTGAGCAGCTTTTCTACATCTTTGTTGACAAGGTTTAAACTGGCTTGTACGATGAATTTGCTGTAATTTGTCTGTAGGTCTTCTAGTGTTAGTTGCCGGAGATTGATTGTGAGTCCAACGTCTTTGACTAGGTCTTCCATCTGTACTATCCAGTTGTACGTAGATTCTTCTCCTTTGGCTTTTTGAAGTTCAGCAACGGCGTGGTATGTCAAAACAAACTTGCTGTTCAATCCTTTACGCAACAGTCGTAATACAGCTTTCAGTATTGCCAATTTGATACTTGTTATTCCGGTCTCAAGCCTTAGAAAATACGCTGGTGTGGTATTGCAGCAGTTAAGTATTCTTCTCATATACTGATTTTGAAATGTTTCAAGCTGCTCAACGTATCGGAGGCTCCATGTATGACAGCAGTACGCTAGCAGGCTTCGGACGAGAGCGTTGTAGAGCTTGTTTTGCGTGTCCATATTGTTGACTTTGGCTCGGTAAAATAGTTCCACAAGTTTGGCAACTCCAGCTCTGGCTTTTGATAGGAAGTGATGCGTCGCTTTAAGATGGATTCCGTTTGAGGAAAACGGAACTCCAAGGTATGTGTATGACTGGACCGCTTCAATTTCGTCTCCACCTTTTCCCCATCGAAATTTTTCAGTTGGCAGTCTTGTGCCTTTACGAAACACCATCACTTTTGTTTTGGAGGTATTGACTTTGAGTTGGTTTCTCTCTGTATATTCTTTAAACTTGTTAATTAGCATCTGCAAGTGGTTTCCAGATTCGGTTAGCAGTATTATGTCATCAGCATAGAGCAGGATTTTTACCGTCATTCCGTTCATCTTAACTCCACCAGCTTTGGTTGTTTCTAGGAATTCAACAACATCATTCAGGTAAATGTTCCATAATTGTGGAGATAAAGTTTCGCCTTGTAGAACGCCTTTCTCAATGGGCACTGGTTCGGTGAGTCCTTCAGGAGTTCGGACTCGTAAAAACGCTCCGTTGTACAGGTCTTTTACTTTCTCGATGAAAGGGGTAGGTATGCCGGCGAGTTGCATTTTGGACCAAAGTCTTGAATGGTTAACGGAATCAAAGGCAGCGCTCATGTCGACGAAAAGGGAGTAGACAGACTTGTTTTTGTTCAAGTATTTGTACACAATGGAGTTGAGGCTAATGATGTGGTCATCACAACCTCTTCTTTTTTGATATGCTGCTTGATGACAAACTCCTAGGTCGAGAGTGTTGCAGTAGTTAGTCAGTCGATTTGCGAGGACGATTGTATAACATTTGGTAATTGTGTTCAACAACGAAATGGGTCTGTAATTGGACGGCTCGTTAGGATCTCCCTTCTTGTATATAGTAGTCAGATGGATTTCTCGCATTTTGTTTGTGACTCCATTTTCAAAGACCAGGTTTAAAACGCTAACAAAATCATCAGTATTCCAGTCGTTTAAAGCTTTCCACACTTCGTTAGTAATTCCGTCGCTTCCAGGTGCTTTGTGCAGAGATAGCTTCTTCTTCATCTCGATAATATCAAAAATGTCGATTTTGGCCATTAACGGTGTACAGAATGTGCCGTCAGGATCTAGTTCATTCACAAAATCGTTCGGGATCAGTAGGTCTTCAAATTTCCGGTCCTCTTTGTACAGATTTTCGTAATGCCGAAGCCATTTATCTTGGGGAATGTTAGCTGGTGGAGCCGGTGGCTTGTATTGGAACGATTCAATTGCATCCCAAAAATCCTTGCTTGTACTGCAGTTTTTGACTCTAGTGATTAAATTGTTCTTGAAGTTTTGTGATTCCCGCTTGCATATTGCCTTGTAATCCTTTTTAGCAACTTTGTACTCGTCACAACAGGTTGATTGATGTTCAGTTTCTTGGAGCAGTTTGGAACGTCGTAGGTCACGTAGTTTTCTTTTTGCAACTTTTTTGGCTTGTCTACAGTCGGAGTTGAAGAAACGTGGGCCTCTAGTGTTTTGAGTCGATGTTTTGAATGTCTTCACCATATTTAATCCTTCGCATACTTCCATTATACTGGTACAGTACTGATTCACTGCATCGGGACTGCTTAGGTCGAAACTTTCATTTACTCTCTCTGTGAGTTTGTTATTGAACTCTGCCTTCTTAGTCGGATTCCACATCAGTTTTTTCTTGACTGCATTTGAACATGGTCTTTGTAGCGTTTCGGCGAAGTTCACAACTATTGGCATATGATCAGAGAGTATGCAGTCTGGCACTCTGAATTCTTCGACTTCATTCATGACAG
>JAQGBJ010002778.1:0-15086 GCA_034698345.1 Sphaeridia pumilis
ACGACTACGCTGTTTCCGACATGGCCTTTGAAGCCAACGGCGACTTGCTCACAGCCTCGAGCGACTTCACAATCAAGGCTTGGACTGGAACCTCGGATATGAAAAGTTGGACCTTGAAAACAACGATGAAGGGCCATGAGGAATCTGTAAGAAAAATGGCGGTCTATGAAGGGCAAGTATTTTCTGGCGACGACAAGGGCGAGGTACTTTTGATGAGCTGCAGCGCCATCTAGAGGCGTATTCGATTTTAACATATGATTTTGTTCAAGGTTCGAGTATGGCGAAACAATCGGCTTGAAGGCGTAATCGAAGGAGTTGAAGAAATCTGGGATATTGCCGTTGCTAACGATAGGCTTTTCACAGTTCGAGATCGCGATGTCGTTGTTGCTTCTATGAGTCCGAATCGGAGTAAGTTCTAGACTCTAGACTTGGGTTTCAGAGAGTTTCAGCTTGTAGCTATGATGAATAGTTCTGAAATGACATTCAAAATATTTTAGTTAACGTGACGATTGTGAATACAATGTTCGGAAAAGCTCCAATTACGGTAATGGGCGACCACGTGGTTTTCATGGATAGGAGCGGGATGGAGATCCAGGTTCATGATGCCAAGGTTAAGGGGAATCCATTCAGAATGTCGCTGCAGGTAAGTTCCTAGATTCAGTGGAAAAACATGGAATTGAAGCTAAACTTTTGACTGGTTTTAAAGGGTCACTCGATGATTGTAAACGCTCTGGCCTGCGACCCTGCCAGGTCAACCTTGTACTCTGGAGGCTGGGACGAAAAAGTGATAGCCTGGGACCTGGAGACCAAGAAGAAACTGACTGAACTACCTACATCAGGGTATATCAATACACTAACAGTGGACGGCGGAAACGGAGAGAAAGGGGAAACCCTGTACGTTGGCGGAGCTAATGGCAGTATTACAGCTTACAAGATAGAAGATTAGGAGAAGAAACTGCAAGAGTTGCATACGTAAGAGAAAGCTAGTATTATTTCAAAGAGTTTTTCGTAAACCGATATTAACAAGATGACAATGTGTCCAACGATAACTAAATCCCTTCCTAAAACTACAAGACTCTAAACTCATTACAATCCGCTAAACATAACTAAACTTAACTACTGTCGCCATAAGCTTTGTCACAGTAAATGGAGTAACTTTTCTCCACAAAAGGTATTTTGAACAAACTGAAATTATCTGCGTTAAGCACTAATCAAACTGTTGAGGACAACACTTGCTGAAGTCAAAGAATGTATCCACATCAAGTTCAAGGTTGTCGTCAGAATCTTGGTTCACGTGGTAGTATCCTGCGTAGTCGAAGTCTTCCGCTGATGACAATGGATGGCTCCATTCGAACTTTTTCCCTTGATGGTTGATTTTGGGCCATGCGATGAGTCGATGAAGAAGAGGACCAGCTTTTGGAGAAACGTAGCCATTCCTTTTACGGTGGAAATGGAAGCAGCAAGAACGATATCCCCATGACCCACATGTACCGTGACATTCGTTTCCGCAGTAGGTGCAGTCTCGGATTTTTTGTCTGATGACGTCAGGTATATTGTCGTCGTCGTCCAGTTGACCTGATGTAAGAGCAGGTGACAACCCCAAGAGAAAGTAGATGAGGACGAATACGACGAGACCTGGAAGAATCAGAAAAGTGATTTGGTCAAGCTTTTCTTACCAAATATACACTGATGCTGAATAGCAAGGAGAACTTACCCATTGTGAAAACGGTCTTGAGAAATGATTCCATGGAGCTCGCTGATTTAAGACTAAACTCTTCAAACGCACCTGTCGTACCTTTTGAATAGAGAGAAAGCCTAATCTGTGTATAACTAATCAACAACTCAAGTGTTGTCTATTGTCTAGTCTACTAAATGGAACTCGATGGAAACAAGAAATGCAAATCTCACAAAAGACGAATACGAAAGAGATTCATAAACTAAAACAGAATTATTAATCATGACCTAGCAAATACAGCCGCAGGAAAGTCTTAACGCTATCCCATTCTGGGCCTTTTCTACCTAATAAAGAATCTTTCTCCATGCACGCGTCCAATAGCATCTCGCTCAAATCTTTTCCCTGAACTTTAACTTGTACAACAGGAATTTGCAGGTGTTCGTGAAACGGCTCTATTATTCTCACTCTTATTTCCGCCTTTTCCATTTCGACACGGCCGAGGAGAGTGGGTAGAATCTGTGTCATGAGGAAATTTTCGATTCCAGTCAAAATGCCAGGGTGAGCCTGAAACCAAGATTAACAAAAGTTCAAGCTGGAATGAACATTATTGTTGAGTGAACAACAAGGTTTTAAAAGTATGATACCTTAGGCGGAAGCTCAGTAACCTTTGAAGTCAATCTGAACAAATCCGATTCCAGGACCGAATGGAATTCTCGACTTTCCAAGTCCACAACCCAGCAACTTTGCCTGCTTGTGAGGTGCTGGTATATACGAACTCGTCTGTATTGGCCTCCGACTTTGCCAACTGCAGTGATGCCAACCTGAATGCCAGATCGAGGTAGCTGGAGCTCCAGACGAGTTGATTCTGAGGCGTAGCATTCTTGCAATTCTTGTAACATACTTGAATACATTCTCTGAAAGAAAAAAAACAACAGTTTGAGTAACGCCCACATATAAAAAAACACATAAACAGTGAGCATACCTCGACTTCAGGGTCATTCACGGAAAAATGCACGAATCCGTTGTTATCCATGCCCACTAATATCGCATCAAGTTCCATCCCAGCTTCAGAATACATATTCACACCCAGAAGCTTCTTATTTGGAGAATTGATATTTTCTACCCCAATCGTGGATGTCTCTTCAACTTGATTTTCAGCAGTTTCTTCTATTTTGATCAACCCTGAATCTTGAGTTGGAGGTTGTTCGACCAAATTTTGTAGATTACTCATCACGAAATCATCAGCAGGATAGAACAAGTAGTACCCTTCTCCAGGAACAGAGTACAGAGCTAAAGAATCAGATATTTGGGCTGGCGGGCGTTCAGGCTGGAACGGTATCATTTTGGCAATCTTCTCTATGTATTCTGAGTCCCTTCGGTGAACGTCGATGTTCAGTGGCTTACCACGGGCTCGAGCTCGGTTAATTTTGGCCTCAGAGTTGTGAACCACGAATTGCGATTCAAGCGTGGGGGTACGAATAACATGTCTCGAATTGGACGTTGATGTCGACTGCATTTCTGCGGTATTAAGAGGCTGTAATGGATTATCCATGGTGAGCAAGATTTCCGGCTGTAGATGTCAAACACAAAACATTAGCTTTTTTCTTTCGCTCACGTCTATTGATTCAATGACAATCTACGCTACCTTCAATTGAACGAAGCTTTCAACTCCAGTGAACCCGTCGTCAACGTCACTTCCATTGATGTCCTCAATCTGTGTATGTAAACAAAGTTAATTTTAAGCCCTTCAAAGCCTTTTGAAGTTTAAATGTACGTAACTCACGTGAATAAATATGCGCCCAAGATGATCGCTACTGAAGGTTTTCAACTGGAATAGATGGTTGTACGTATACAAGAGGCTGTACCAACTCCGATAGCCAAGCTTTCGTATCGGGATATGACGTCTAGTTATTCCATAGATAGCATCTGGAATTTCAAAGATACTTTCTGTGACCCATGTCATTGCATTCAACCATAGTATCAGACATGTTAGCATACCGTATAAATCCGAGAGAGGATACACAAAACCTCCAGCTTCAGCCGCCTTCCGGAAGAACAGTTCTATATCAACATGAACTTGGCCTTCAATATTCTTTAAAGCTTCATCGTCACTTTTTTCGTTTCTCAATGCGGGCATAATGAACCGTTGCATGTCAACAATTCTACTGCATTCCTGCAAAATGATATCATCAAGTCAATCACAGAATCACTAATTGGAACAGCTTTGATATGTAAACATTAGCATTGCCTACTTACTGAAAAAACGGAATCCATATTTTCACACAAAGGCAACTTTGGAACATTCTGGTGAATATTCCAAACAATCAAATCTGAAAGGTTCAGTCCACTGGGTAACGCCATTTCAACAAGCGCTGGTCGATTCTTTTCTTCAGTAACAATAGTCATCAGCATATTTCCATGGATTAAAGACATGACATTGTTGATTGCTGGTCTGAACGCCAAAGTTTTTGAATTTACTCCTTTTAGTAAGCATTCTGCAACCTGAAACACGTAAACCAGAATTAACTCAATCTCTTGTGTATCATTACACAGTATGTATCAACAATCAAAATCCTACTTACTCTAGGAGGCAATTCACAATATTCAGGAAGAAGCCCAAACACTGATTCTGATCTCACTAGATATGACTTGCATTCATCAATGTCTCTGATAGAACAGAAGCCCAGATTTGGGTACACTTTGATAACTTTTCCTCGAACGAAGGTTTGTCGCGTTTTACAAAGGTACACTTTGTTTCTTTCACTTTCAGCGTTGACATCTGATAGAGCAACAAGTTTCAAGTTTTCATGGTCAAGTTTCTTCAAAGCTGCCTTTAGATTTTCATGATGAATCTGCAACACCAAAGAACCATAACATTAGTTATATATAACTGTTATTCTAACCATAAACATAAAAAATCTTTCAAATGTTTCAAAGCTACATCATACCTTGTTTTTCATCGACTTGACCAAAAACAGTCCATCTTTGTTCATTCCTTCAAGACGGACCTTGTAAGTTTGTCCAACTTGCCATTCTTGTTTCGGCACCGCGGATCCTTTTTCTTGATATCTAAACTTCCCATGGTCTTCGGAAGCTTGACTTCGGTTTCGATGTTGTTCAAGTAACCTGTAGAGGCACTGTTGACCTTCGTTCAGATCTGTTTCTGTTATTTTCACTATCGTCATGATGTTTGGTTTTTGCAGAATCAAAGCAAAAATGAACTTCAACACACAAATTACCCGTTTGCTCTAATAGTTTGTCCAAAGTTTGAAGTCAAAAAGTAGAAGACTTAATGACAAAAATGAAACAATTAAGCTTTTTTTGTAATTTCAAGAAAACTGTCAAGAAAATCATCATTCGCTGCTGTAAACATCAGCACTTTTGAACGTTCTATTTTCTGAGTGTAGATGGCGTACATGTAGTTGTAGCTGTGTCAGAATCGAGATTTAGCTTCTAGGAGCAGAGTCTAACGAGATTCACGTCTAAAGTTGAGCTTGCATGTTAATGGCTGAAAGAGAGATTGAGCTTGATCTAACGTCTCGATATAATTTATTCTTCGGAGCTTCTACGATGAACCGAAACAATGTTGAAGCAACTTGTGTGTAACAGAATAACTCAAGTAAAACGAATGTATCTTGATATTTGGTAAAACTATATAACTAACTAGTAAGATTTGTCGAAATGGCTTCGTTCGAACTAACCGAGAGCGTGTACGTTGTCACGAAGTACAGCGGAAATATAGTAGTAAATTCAATAGCCTACAAGAAAGAAATGTAACCCTAGTACAACAAATTCATGAAGGGTTATAGAAACATCAACCGACTTCTAAACTAAAACGTATCAATCTAAAATATCAGCATCATGGCATAAAATATCCAACATTTCCACGGTGAAACAACCAACTTGGTAAAGTTAAGACGGAATGTACATGATGTTCTCCAGTTGGGCCTTGCGGCGAAACTGATGCTCAGTCAAAGAGTTGTTCGGTCTGGGAGGAACATTCTTGAAATATTCTGCACCATGCTGCTTCATGAGGTCAACAATGTCCTTGCCAGATTTGATGTGGGTCATCTTAACTATTGGGAGTCCAAACAGGTCGTCTTCGTAGTTGACAACTCTCAGTAGAACCTCAGGAGGGTCCATCGGAGTGACTTCGAAAGCGTGAGAAACGTTTACGTCCATGAGGTAGTCTTCAGTTCCTTCCAGGATACACATCAAGGCCTGGAAAAATGCAAAGATATAGTTGATTCTTTTTTCTGGTTGAAATAGAAGAAGTTTTGAAAAAAGATAATCTTACATTAGGCAGTTTGCGAGTGAATCTATCTTCAACGTCGTAGATGTTGTCGAATGACACGTTATAGATTTCGTGCTCTTCCAGGTCATAACAGATACATTCTCGGCTTTGCTTCAGAACTGAGAATATCTTGGCTCGCAAAAACTTTCCATCTTGCTTGATGATGATCAAGAGTCCAGGATTCAGATATTCAGGGTCAGCCTTGTATGCAGCTTGAATTTCGGCAGGGGAGTAGAAAGCTTGAATTTCATCCATGTTCTTCTTGTGGAACTCCTAGGAGATGAATAGGGACAATTTTAGATTTAGGAGGTGTTAGATCACAAGCCGCAGCCCAAATGGCTTACCTTAATTGCAGGCTCCACCAGATTAAAGTAGGCAAAGCCGTAAGCATCAACCCCGAGCAGATGACCCTTGAACTTGTTCTCATTCAACCTCATTTGTCTGAACTCAACTACTCGGCGAACATTTTTCTTGATTGAAGATACCGGATTCATGGTTGAGCTAACTGGTCCACGGTTGACCGCTGGTGGCACGTTGGAAGTTGTAGATTTCACCTCAACTGGGACAGCACGCTGGACTGGAGTAGGCACCAAGTTCTTGCTCAAAAATGTCGAAACGGATGAACTGACAGTTGCCGGTACAACAGGACGACTTGCCGGAGGTGTTGACTTGGGCGACTCTGTATGGATACTGGTGTCTGATCCGCTGCTAGTTTCAACCTTAGCCAATTTCTCTAGTATAAACGGGTTCCTAATTGCTCTACAAGCAGGCTGCTCAGCTCCAGAAGAGTAAATATTGTTGACTGTCACTCTTAGGTTATCACCTCCAGTAACCGTGCGTTGCTCCAATTTGCTTGATGATTCTTGAGGAGCGTCTTGTTTGACAGTGGTCGTTGTTGAGGAGGAGGTTGCTGCATTTGGCGCAAATTTTCCCGCCGCAAATGTTGGTCTTGTTAAAGGCTTTGCAGTCCCCGTCGTTGCTGTCGCAGCTTTACTAGAATTTAAGGTCCCCAAGGATGGTCTTGCAGTAGATGACGCTACAGTATTGCTTCTTGCGGTGATTGCAAGGGGAGTTGACGAGCTCTTTGTTGTCACTGCTGTTGACGTGGTAGTGGTCGTACTAGCAGGGAGGGGTTTACCTATAGTAAACCTACTGGCCAGCTCCTCCAATTCTCTATCCTTGTGAGTGTTCAAACTCGGGGTCGACCAGTCCCACTCATCAAAATCTGCGTCATCGTAATCGTTATCAAAATTATCTTCCCCCAACGCATGCAAGACCGCGTTTTTCAAACCTTTACGAACGACAAAACAATCACCAGATGAATTTATACACAAATATCCCACATTTACCCATGCCATCCCCATTAATTAATAAACCCCCATCTCACCTGCACTAACACTAGGCGTTTCCCTTGATCGATATCCGTTACTCTGGAACCTTGGTGCAGAAAACCCATTGAATTTTGATGTTCTAGATCCACCGCCAAAACCGTTTGATCTACCACCACCCCCGCTCCGGTTCCTGTTATAGCCCGATCCCTTTGGATTGTTCTGATGATACTTGTTCTGAACAGTGCCCGATGCTCCAGATAAAGTTGAAGAAGATCCACTATACTTCAGTAAGTCCAGCAACACGTCAGGCTACAAATCAATAAATAATCAAAACTCTCTCCGCCCTAGATTCTAGACCCATAGATTCGTTTGTTTTCACTTACATGAACCCAATAAGTATTGTTCATTTTTGCCTTAAACCCTTTGTATCCAGACTTGCCATTATTCTGTCCTTGCACCAACTTCCTAAGATCTTCCAGTTCGCCGGCAGCTGATGATCGTAACTACAAAAAACCAAAGCCACCGTTCCGTTTCACTATTTTTCATCATTCAGCTTCAGTTTTAGATCCGCTTAAAACTTACAAACAAATAGTATCCTTGATATCCATCAGTCCGAACTTCCATGATATCATCGCAATGAAACAGAAACTCTCCCATCGTCTTAAATCCACAGTCCTTGTACGTAAAGTCATCTTCAATAAGCTCGCACAGTTGTTCTGAAAACATTTATCAAACATCACTCTCAGTTACCTTAAATCAGACTCCCTCAGAACCGCCAAAATCAATCAACTCTACTTACTGTAGCATCCTTTCGCTGAAACGCCTTCCTTGCTTGCCACCAACAACGCTTTCAGATCTCCCTTGCACCTCTTGAACGCCTTCTCTTGCTTTTCATTTTCAGGCTTGTACCATTTCTGTTTCTGCAATCAAAATCAATTTTCAATTAAACGTCAGCCATACCCATATCAGTTCGATAGTTTTCAACCGTTTTCAGCTTCTAGTTCTAGCCAGAAACTTACCTTTGGTGCAGCATTAGCGCTTTGCATATGATACAGTCCAACTCCGTTTGGATATCCATTGAATCTACCTCCGTAGCCGAACATGTTGATGGTTTTCTTGAAATCTTGAAAACTTTAACAATCTTGAATCCGGTCGATGGAACAAACAGAAAATGTCTATATACGTCAATCACTGTCACAAAAATTCGGTCAATTTTTCTCACAACTTCTGAATATTTCTTCAAAGATCCATTAAATTTCAAATTCTGTTCGATATAATTCCTTAAATCCACTTTAAAATTAACAACAACAAACGAAAACTGCTTGCGACCTTTGGCGGTTGCGACCGTTTACGCTGGAAGGAAAATTGGAGTGATGCAAACGCCGCTTCAAGCTGTGTTACAGCATATAGGAGAATGGAGAGAAGATAGGAAATGTGTGTGTGTTCCTGTCCGTCCCACCAACAGTGAAGATGGGCGGAGCGTCATTTATATTGCATTGTAGCATTACCATGGCATGCACATGCCGAATGTTATCGCGAAATTGCGAATCAATCAAATGATGAACTAGCGAATGTATATAGAATGAAATCTACTTTAATTGACTATACGGACTACAATTAAAGTCCCAAACC
Source organism: Sphaeridia pumilis (assembly GCA_034698345.1). Classification (NCBI taxonomy): domain Eukaryota; kingdom Metazoa; phylum Arthropoda; class Collembola; order Symphypleona; family Sminthurididae; genus Sphaeridia; species Sphaeridia pumilis. The sequence continues at coordinate 8,933 of JAQGBJ010002778.1, forward strand.
ATTATAAAAATAACGCTATTAACCTAGACTTGATACCTGGAATGACCAAACTTTTGGTGCTATTTAAAAACAGCTTACTAACAACAGGGTGGTCGTTTGTGACTTCTTTCTCAGGAAGACCCCACATATCATCAGCTTCAGCTTCAGCCTCTTCTTCTACTACGGCATTAGAAAACTGATTCTTAGTGCTAGATACATCAGAAGCTAATAGACATTCAAGGTAATCTTTGAGCCTAATCCCAGATTTGACAGAATCATGACTGTGTGTCAACAAAGTAATAAACTTTTGAACGTTTTCTTCCACTGTCCCAGAACTGATAATACTCTTTAAGGCTTGAAGTTCTTGGGGAGACTTGCTCAAGTAGGCTTCGATTATGTTTAAAGCTGTGACATTCTCCGCATACATGTTCATTTCACTTCGGTCGAAAAGGCGGTCTTCGTCGTCCTGGAAAAACAAAGTGTTTAATTATCTTTTGAGCTTAATGATGTTGGTATGTTTGGAATGTAGAGTTCTTACGTCATCGGCAACGGTAGCTACAACTTCATAGTCGTCTCGAACCAGCAATCCTATCAAGGTGAGCAGGCCTTCGGAAGATTTGCGTTCTTGGATCTGTTTCAGGAATGTTTGTAGTACTAATTCTAGGCATTTTAGATCACAGCCGAGGATGTCAGTCTGGGATTTTGATGGTAGACGCTTGTAGACTTCGTGGCGGATGTATTCTTCGTCATCGCGAGCCAGGGTGATGACAACACTCCAGAGTTTGCAAAAGTCGATGCCTAGAACACAATACTCGGTAATTAAACAACAGCTGAGAGTTAAATTACTGTTTATGATAATAGAGACTTACTTGGAAGCGCTGACAGGTTCTGGTCTAAAATCGGTAACGATGCAGCAACTCCATAACGAAGTTCATCTTCAAGCTGTGAATCCATCCAATCGAATACGATTTCAACGTATTTGCACCTCAGATCTTGGTCAGATTGATGGAAGATTAGTTTCCCCAAGCATTGCAACGCTGAACCTTTGCTTTCCATTGTTCCGTAGCTGCTGCTGCAGATTGACATGAGTCGGTTTAGTAGGCAGCTTTGGTCCACCTTTGAAGCTTTGACGAGATCACAGTTGGAACTGGCGAAGTAGGTTAAGTAGGCCAATTCTTCATCAGTCTCTCCGACGAAGGGTAGGTCCAGAGACACGTAGTACTTGACTAAAGCTTCTTGGATTTGATCATTCACTTTCGGTGTATCATCAGTAGCCAAAGCGCGAACTAGCTCCAGTACCAAGTACCGATTGCCAGACTGAATCCAGGGTAGAGAAGTATTTTCGGCCAGCTCCATTTTGACTTGAGCTTTAAAAACTGCCTCTCTCGCATTTGGTAAACCGACCAGAGGAGCTTGGTTTTCATTTGAACATATTGCTTCGAACGCCTTCCTAGTTGCTAAACCCATGGTCAATGCTGTTGAAGCTAACTTGGGGTCCTTCAAGTTCCAAATAGCGACGCTAACATCGGCAAATGCTTCCAAGACTTGTGGAGCTGCACTGGATTTCACAGAGTCGATGGATATCTGAAGTCGCTCCTTCACTTCGTTCGACAGCGTTTCTTCACATGCTGCGATGAATTTCAGGATTGCCAGTAACTGAAGTACAGTTCCATGGATTGCATTGCTGTTGCCGCGTCTGCTGAAGGTCATAAGTCGATCGAGGCACTGCAAAAGTAAAGCTTCTCGGTCTCCTGGCGAAGCAATAAATGATGCAAGGGATTTCGACGCTATTGTTCGGACTTGGATGTCACCGGAGCAGCCACAGTCGAGAATATAAGGTACGAACGCTGAAAGCTAGAGAAACACACCATTAATCAAAATCGAGTACTTTGTGGACAACACGTAGTTGAAAAGAGACATTACCTTGAAGTCACCTTCTTCCATTTTACCAGGGGCTGTAGCGAAACATGAGAATAATAGCAACAAATGGTAAGCGAAATCCCCCTCTCGCTGGGACTTCAAACCGTTAGCAACAATACTTCCCGCAAGGCACTGAATCTGATCCAGCAAAAAGTCGTACATTTCAGGAAACTTTCTGAAGAACGTTGGAGCTGACATAAGGTTGAGCTTTGGTCCGAAGGTTCGTCGTATCACCGCTCCATACAAGATCAATCCGGAATTTTGTTCCTGAAACAGTAAAAAGTTGTTAATGGAATTCCAAGTTGGCTAAATTGCAGTTGAAAATCTAAATACTTACAGCCCATTCATCACAGTGGAGAGCTCTAATAGATCTTTTGATTCCCTCGGGTACCCACTGCATGATAGCTCTCGCAAAAGTTGCATCTCGGAAAAGCGAACGCAAGATATTCATCTTATGGATCCGCATCGTGCTGGAATCCTGGCTAACTTCAATGTCAAGTAGCTTGTGCATCCACTGGTTGATCAGTTCTTCGTTGGCAACTTCAGGCGTTAGAACAGCTTGGAATATGAGCGGTAGCCCGGCACTTCTTCTGGTTACACATTTATCTCCAACCATGTCCATGATGTTAGTAAGCCATTGCTGCGATAACAAGTTTAGTTCTTTCGTCTTGGCTCTTTTTAGTCGCTGATTCAAGGCTTTGAATCCAACAAAAACTTGCTCGAAAACACCGCGGTGCATCAGATTAGTTAACAGGTACACAAGATGATCTCCTATGGTTTTGACTTCGCTGAACAACAAAACGCATTCTTGTTCAGCCTTGAAGCCTTCGGGCACTGCTAATTCTCCTTCCACCGGGAACATAACGACTAGATCGGTCATCAGAATGCAAACTTCCTTCATTGATCTCCAAGACGAAACAAGGAGCATTTGAGCATTGATAGATCGGACGATCTTTGAGTTTTCAGGTTCAATCTTCGGATCGGGATTCTCGTTCAAGTCTGGCAGAAAACCCTCAGGAGCTGCAGAACCAAGAACAGGGAAGACCAGCTCGTTGAGGTTAAAGCAAGTTTGTAGCAACTTATGGACGTAGTCTTGGACAATGTCAAAGCTGAGCGGATGAGATCCTGACTTCATTGGCTTGACACCTTTCTTCCTCTTGGTCATTTCGGCAATCATCTGGTCCTTGTACTCCGACAGAATCAGCCGAATAGCACGCAGTATTCCGTAAGGAGGTGAAGTTGACGAAACTTCAAGTAAACTTGTTTTCTTGATGGAGTCTACAATGGTAGTTAGTTTAGTCAGCAACATTCGTAGAAAGTTCCACGGGTAGCTGGATGTTGACTTCAGTAAATACAAGAATAAGTATCTTCCAGTAACCGATTCAGGAGGCTTCACGCTGGTCAGAAGGTCCATTGAGCGGGCTATCATGGCGTTCAAGAACTTGGCATCCTTTGAATTCAACAATACAATTACTCCTAAATATTTGGAAACCTAACACCTCTAACGACCAATCATACCTTCAGCGATTCAAGCTTCATATGACTCAAGATTTCGGTAGCAGCAATCTTATTGTTCTCATAAGAATCCTCAAGCCATTGCAAGTAGGATAGCTTTTCTTCTTCTCGAACTTTTTCAAAATACTGCTGTATTGGAAAATGGAGAATCATTTCTGACAGACAAGTCAGGGCCTGGCACCGCCGGCTGAAGCTAGCACCCGGAAATAAACAGTCTCTGATGAAGAACCTCCAAGTCCATGTTATGAAGTCGTCAATTTGTTTCTCATCCTCGACCATTTTTTTCCGCTTACACAGATTCTTGCTGTCTTTCAAGCGTCGAACGAGCTACAAAAATGAACAAAAAAAGTTGTTACGAAACGCCACATATAAATACCGAAATCGAGTGGGCGGTTGAACTTACTTTCTTAAAGTACGCATACAATTGTTGCCTAAATGCCGGATTCTGACTAACGACGTTGTACTCCAAAAGCATCTTCAAAACTTGATGATCCGCATGATGGAATATTTCAGATGTCTTCTTAGTATCAACCAACAATGAGAAAGCTGCTAGCCGGATCTGAGGATTGCTATGATGGGTCCAAGCCATAAACGATGATCTTGGTAGAAGCCCTCTGAACAGCTCCTGGCTCTCTTCATTATCCACTGGTAAATCTGGTATGGTGATCTCAAGTTCAGCTCCAATTTTACAGGCTTCAACAACCAAAAGGTACGATTCTGGAGCAGACTTGATATCCTTGGGTAGCAGCTGCAGCATTGCTTCATTATCCCTCAGAACACCAATAACCGTTGAGATGATCAGCTTTTGGATTTCCTTTCCGTGAGTGCTCAGAGATTTGGTAAGAATTTGCTTCTTCTGTGACCACGTCGTCTCAGGGTCTTGTAAGGGGTGATTTTCGAACAGAGGTGCGATCCAGGTTTTTACCCATTCATCAGAGGACATTTCTCCAAAAGTGAATGTCATCATGGAAAGGTAAACTTCGGAAGCCTGTAGTACAGGAACATGAATGAATTTAAAACTAATGGTACATCTTTCCAACGTAATATTCAGTTATTCCAAGACTCACCGCAGTCTTGATAGTCCTTTCAGCACACAACAAAGCCACTGCGGTATTCGGCAAGATCTTCAACAGTGCCGTACTTTTCGGGTTGCCGCGGACCAGCGCCGACAGCCCAATCCATTTGATATGATACGGCTTTGCCAGTAGCTCGGTCATGGCATCCTTCAACAGCTCTCCGCTCGGATCCAAGTACGTGAATATCACAGATAGACAAGTCAAGATATTTCGACAACATGTTTTCACTGCGTCTATATGACCAGCTATGTTAGTGAAAACATAGATCTTGACAGCTTGTAGCGAAGTTAGAAGTAGCGATATGTCTTCCGATTTCTGGGCCTTGCCTCGGACCTTATCTCCCCATATTTCAAGTACTCTTGCTGAGCCCAAGTTAACTGCTTCTTTGGTACTGAAACATTTCAAACAAAGTTTGATTAGTCTTGAGCTCAAAAATTACATATCATTGACTGACACAATAATCTTACCTATTGTTATCTACTCTTTCAAGCACCTGTTTAACAACCGTCTCCAGCAACTCCGGCGAAAATTGATCCCTTGCTCCAAGAACTCCAAAGCAAACAGCGATTCTATTGACGTAGTCTTCTTTCATGAATTTGATAACGCCGTCGTTGAACCCTTGCGAATCCTGATCAAATTCCGTTTGGCCTTGCAGAACTCCAACCAGGTTGTCTTTCCCAATGTGACACAGGATGAGTCCAGCGTTACACTTGACGTCCAAAGTAACAACCGGATGGTCGTTCAACAATTTGATCAACAGCTTAGCGAATTCGTAGAGACTTGTCCATTCCTTCGCAGGATCCTCACCGCTCTTGACCTTATGACACACCACTTTTACAAAGAACAAAGATGTCTTGACACATTTGTGCAACCACGATATTGACTTCTGGGCATGGCTTGAACTGCCGTCCGCATTCTTCTTGATCACAGCAGTCAGTACTGGAAAGAACACTTCAGCAAAAGTACTTAGGAACTGTCTGTAGACAATTCGGTTGATGATTAGATCCTCAGAAATCAGCTTCAACACTTGGAGAGCGTTGCTCAGTGCGTCTTCAGAAACTATTGGTGTTTCGGCGAACTGTGCAAGAGTATTCGTTAAGATACCGGTTACGGCGAAGTGATCTTCTGGTGTGCTGCCCGATAGTTCTTTCAAACTGGAAATGCAAAGCGGTGAAGATTAAACTTCATGAATTTAATGGAAAACCGGTAAAACAGTTTGCAGTTGTTGAAAATCTTACGCTATTTTCAGGTCCTTTTCTTCTATTGGATCTCCTAACTTCAGGTTCTTGAAGAACTCCATGACCACGGCAGCCTTTTGGTAAAAACTCAATAAAAGCTTGATCCAGAATTTCAGAAAATTAGAAAACAGTTAGCTACAGTGCAAACACATGTTCAAAAACACGATTGCTCCAATGAAAATTATGAAAGCACATGTGTTGAGCAGGGTTAATTTCCTTGCCGACTCTGGGTTTTCGCGGATGTAAACATTTAGCGATTCAGGCGCGAAACCGGCACTCCTTGGATAATTGGTAGCAATTAATTAATTTGATCAGTTCAATTAATTGTCAAAAATGTATTTATTAACATGAACTACATTAAAAAAGAAGTATGTATCATAAGCTTAGTCATATTCGTCATTTAGTCCATCCGCACGGCTCGATTCT
>JAQGBJ010002779.1:0-15071 GCA_034698345.1 Sphaeridia pumilis
ACCAAAAACCGTTGGCAACGAAGTTTCACCCGGGGATGCGGCAGTGATGGCTCCAAAGAGAGCCAGGCAAAGGCCTTGCTGCCCCAGCTGGCAGTCTAACGGTGGGAGCAGCGACTTCGGTGCGGTTGTACCGATGTGTCTGCTTGACGGAGCCCGGATGAGCTCATTCGAGCTATCATTTCAACGAAAGTGGAGGCGTCGTTATTGTTAGAGTTCGGATTCTCATGCGAGAATTCTAGCCAATGCTACGTTGAAATGTACCAACATTACCGAGTAAATATGAATTATAATGTAGCAACTCGATGCCAAAGTTCACGTGCAAGTCTGCATTTTGCGTAAACACGTCAAAGGGACTAACACCGAGACTTGGTTTTTTTTCGTTATTTCACTCAGTAAAATAATGGACTGCAAGATTGTGTAAATCAAACTGTTATAATGAACTATAACGGCTGCTGAATTACATTAACCCCAACTGCCGTGTAAAGCAGAAGGAATCCCTTCCAGCCAGTCGAGGGTACTCAACAAAAATAATCACTTTCGCTTACAAACATATCACAAGGTTAGATTACATGTGTGACTTTAAACAACAATACTGCAATCGCATTTACATGTGTAATTGAAGATTAAAAAGTGTAAAAAGAAGGCGTTCAGCATTAAGACAGGTGTGAACTTGTTGGAGGAGACATTCAGGTTCGAGAATCAATCGGCAATCATGCTGAGCAAAGCATTCGCAGCACCGTCTTTGCTGAATCCACCAGCTTCGTAAACTGAGCGGATGACTTCTTCGTCCATATTCGGGAACATGTCTTTCAGCTGTAAAGTACACAGTATTAATGTTAATCACTTGTAGTTTTAACATGCTAGTTACAATCCCGTTCTATTAACCTACCTGTTTTAGATCTTCTGGGTTGAAGCTTGGTGATGGCGGAGGAGGTTGAGGAGAGGTACTCAGAGGTTGAACTGCGGTACTGATGGCCTGATTACTCTGGAACACTTGCGGGTGCTTCTTATTGTTGCTACCCACTGGGACACCGTAGCCTCCTGGTCCCATCATCATATTTCCTGTGGGAATAAATGCAAGGTTCGGAGCGACTCCAGTTGCCATTGTTCCCGACGGTGCTGGCTGCAATTGCCAAAAAAGGTTCAATCTCACGATATCGATAATATATTTGATAGATCTCGCAGCTATATCTCACCATAAAACTGAATACTAGCAAAATCTGTCCCTCTTTGCCATCACCTTGCTTCCCGTTCAAATTGTACCACTCTTCTATAGTTTCGCCTTTGAAGATTCCTTCTGGGATTTGTATGTGGGCATGGCCAATGAGTTCATCTACTGAGAAGGAGCATTCATCGTAGATTTCCAAGTAGATCTGATGTATTCCGTGGGGTAAAAAACTGCCAAGATACAAGTTTCAATTAGAACTGATGCTAGAGCCAATACAGTAATCGTAATAACAACATATTACACGATGAAACCAACTTACCACTGGATAGTTTTGTTCCACCTCGGATTTTTGGCACCATTCACATCAGTCGGCGTTTCGTAAATGTTATGCCCAATGTGTATTCTAACGTAAGGATCCATTCGGGTGACTCCGTAGTTCTTGACCAATTTCGCCTGAAAACATTTGTCATTTTGTACCATTTAGTGAATTTGGAACTCGCAACGTAGCTTTTCTAAATAAACGCTGAACCGAAATAGTAGATGACATACCTGCATTACGGATATTAGCAATCTTCCACGAATATTAGCAGGTGTATGAGGCACACTTGCAGCCGCAGCAGCAGGATGGGCATTCAATTGTTGATGTAATGCGAGTGCAGCTTGCTCATCCATACGTTCTTGAATTTGCTGTGCCGTTAATGGAAGTCCAGTAGTCGGATCCGTCATGTTTCTGATAGTCCTTGGACTGGAACCACTTCCGCTTCCACCTGGGAGCCTCAAGAAATCCGAAGGAAGCTCGCCAACTAAAATTCGTTGGCGCCGTTCTTGCGTTTTGGCAGCAACTGGGTCTAGAGATGCTGCCATTGTTGTATTATTTTCGGCACGACTTATTGCAACTTCCAATTAACTCTGTAAAGAATAAAAATCGTTCATTTTTAGTAAAACTGCCAAACATCCAGGATTCGGAAAATAGTAGGGAAAAGTTGAACAAAAGATTATCAGATCAATTTCGAAGCTTACAGGAATTTTCAGCTTTGGATTGAACTTTGTGAACTAAACTACTTTCACTTGGCTTTATTTTTCAGCGGACAACCAGGATTAAACGAATGACAGAAGGTTGGAGAAAGCACAACAACAACAAGAGCGTATATTTACATTGAGGATGACTGGTGAATGAATCAGTTAGTCATTCTCATCCGTATCCTGCAATGTGACTACATCAGGTAGCAGCAACCATACATAATAATCACGATATGCCCATATCCATGATCCAAAGGTTAAATAGTCCTATCGTACATAAGGAGAATATATAGGTTATCGCGTAGGTGGTCCAGAAATGGTGCTGGCCCAAACCTGAGATCACATTTACCTAAAGAGATCTATGCTGATGTGGTGTGTAAACGGTGAAATAGCTCAAGGTGGGCAACCTGAGTTCAAGATGAAATGGTAAAATGTAATGTAAGGAGCTGATTCTACGACCACACTCAATGGTTTACGATATACTGAACAACTCCTAGAACATTTGCAGCAAGTCACAGCAAGCCTCATTATTAGTAGGAGCCTTCAACACAGGCATACATCGTTTTAATAGTAAATAAACCGACGTGTCGGCGTGGTGTGGTAGCTTTCAAGTGCCGTTTTTTTGGATAAACTGGGAGAAGCGTCTGATTGTGGTGGAGAAAGTTATCGAGATATCGATATGTGAGGGTAAACGCAGAACCTCGAAAAGTGTCCTGCCCTTGCAACTCGAGCACTTTCGTCCTAAGAACGGCTTAGCTATTCCGTCTTTAGAATGGCTAATTGCTCAGCAGTTCCACCCATGCGAACTGCGGAGCCGTTCTGCCATGCGAACAGCTGAGCCGTTCCACCATGAGAACTGCTGAGCCGTTCCACCCATGAGAACTGCTGAGCCGTTCCACCCATGAGAACTGCTGAGCTGTTCCACCCGTGAGAGCTGCTGAGCTGTTCCACCATGAGAACTGCTGAGCAGTTCCACACACGAGAACTACTGTGCAAAAATTACTTTGCAGTTATTTTTAAAAAACTGCTCAGCAGTTCCGTGAAAGTGGTTACTGACGCACACACGCACGCACGCACGGACCGAGTAAATCCATAAGGTAGCTTGAAAGCTACCTAATAACTAATGCGTTGACGATACCTGGGTCGCGCCATGGTACAAGTTAACGTTTGATAACAATTAGTGTAGGACCAGGGTCCTGTAATAAACATGAACATGAGTATGAAAATATATTAATAAATGTCTTTAGTTAAAACTTACAATACTTTTTAGCTTAAAGTTGCAAGAGAACTTTACTTATTCTTCCAAATGGGAAATGTCGGCTTGTTGATCATGGCATCAAGTGTTACTTTGGGCTTCGGCCTGGCCCACGTAGGTTGCTTGTTTGCATTTGAGCCAGTCTTGCCGGTAGACTTCCGGCCTGATGTTGTTGCTGAAGAATCATTTGGTTCTACATTGCTGTTGGACTTGTCTGCATTTTGCCGACTGGACTGCTGAGATTGGCTGAGGATTGCACCTAGGGCTGAGACGTGTTCCATTCTTGAACTGAGATCATGGTGGGAGCTGTTACCGGTGCTCTGGTAAATGTGAAGCCATGAAGGGCTGTTCATACTGCTGATGCCGTGTTTACTAGTGGAATGAGAAGTGCCAAGTTCAGCTCCTTCGCTAGTATTCCGGTTCAAGGGAGGTCGAGGCATTCGCTCGTCATCATTGTTTACTGCTCTTAAAGGGACATTAGAAGGATCGTTTTCTTTGTTCTTTTGAGCCGAGTCTTTGACGCTGAGGTTTCCGAGTTGTTGTCGAAAACGATGCAAATCGCTGAGTCCCTGTAGCTCATTCAGCTGTTTGTTCAGCCACGCAATCATGTTTTCGTTAGAGTCTAGGGTACGCTCTTGAGCTTTTAGCTTTTCTTTAACTTCGTCAAGCTCTTTAGTCCGGTCTTCTAAAGTTGCAGTGGTCTTGAAAGTGGTGTCTTTCAATTCGCTGACTTCTTTCTTGAGACTATCTATTTCTTCTTGCTGGTCGCCGAGTTTTGCGTCTTGCTCTGAAATGGTAAGAGCCTAAAAAACACAATATTAATTGTACACTGGACGTAGTTGAATATGCATAGCTTGTGTTTCGCAATTTTGAGCTGTAACGTTTACCTGGGCTTTATTCTTAGCATGACAACTTCTAATGTCGTCTTGGAATTTCATGATGATTTCATTTGCCTTCGTTAATTCTGCGGTAGTAGTTCGGTATGATGTCTTCAGATCTTCAAGTTCCTTCTTTAAAGCTTGTTTCTGATCTTCGAGATGCCTTTTCTCGCACGTGAGTGAAACAATGTCGTCATTTTGCTTCTGCAACAGGTCTTGGTTCTTCTGAGCGTCCTTTTGCAAACTTTGAATTTCTCGTTGAAACTCCATCTTCTGTATGCGAATCTGATGATAGTCATAGTCTAGTTTCGTGTTCTGTTGGCGTAAGTTGGATGTTTCTTGCTGACATCTTGTTAGATCTTCCGTGCATACTCGAAGCCTGTTTGAAGCGTCTTGTAAAGCATTTTCTTGATTATTGTTCAACTGCTTCAAATTTTGAAGCTCAGCCTCAAGTGATGCAATTTTTAATTGCAGTTTTTGCGTTGCCTGAAATTGACACAATTTTTCAGTCAGTAACGACAATTACAATGTAGTCAATGGCCTGCGCTTATTACAAGTGTTTCATTTACCTGAGAATGTTGTCTTTCCAATTCCGTTTTCTCTGTGTCACAACGCAGTAAGACTTCGTTTTGAAGTTTGAGCAATTTCTCCTTTTCTACAGTGAGTTCTTGAAAATGCTTAGCTGTCAACTGAGAAGTTTGTTGATGATACTCGTCCTTGACTCGGTTGAGTTCCGAACATTTGGTTTCATACAGTTCATTCACTCTTCGCAGGTCAGCTTCCATCGTAGTACTTAAGTGAGTGTACTTTTCTTGCAAGGACTTGAAGTCTTTCTTAATCGCATTTGTTATGTCGCACAAGTACTTTTTCACTTCTGCATCTGACCCAGCAGTGATCTGAAGCGACAAATGGCATAGATACTTGAACGGATTCGACTCCACAATGTCCAGCACTGGAAAACGAAACAGCAACATTATACATCTACTGTACATCAAATTCGCAAAATCATATGCATACTCAAAAAAATTGACGTACCTGTATTTCCATTGTGCGAAATTTTCAGCACTAAAACGAATTTCGGGGCACAAGAGGCAAAATTCCGGATCGAATTGGTTTCTTCAGAATCTGAAGAGATAGGGTCACATTTATCCAGAAGACTCACAAGTTGAGCTGGGAACCCGACGAAGTCCACCAGTAAGCCTTGTTGTTGCTTCAAACCGGGAAAGTCAGTTTCTGAGATCCTCAAGTGGTAAAAGAAGGCTGGGTTTTCGTCATTCGTCAGTCTTATGACTATTTCCTTGTGTGGCGAGAGATTTCCATAATTTGAAGACGGATACGACAATGTTATTCTGACCATCTCTCTCTGCTCTGAAGAACCACTGGATAACATGCTGGTAGAAACTGAGCTTTCTTGCCCTCCAGAGATTGGCGATGAAGTGTAGCCGCCATTGTTGACATCCTTCCGAATGGAAATTGGGATTACTTTCGAATAAGTCGAAATGTTCGGAGAACCGGCTGTACTGCCACTCATTGATGTGGCAGTCATCTGAAAATGGTAAATAATAACGAAAGCAATTAGAGAAACCGAAACCGTATACAAAGAGTTTAATTCCGTGCAAGGATTATTTTCTCACCTTATCATATTTACCGAATACTATCAAACTGAAAAACGAGATGCACTGCCAATTAGTAAACAGTGTCCGAAATAAAATATTTCACTCGCTCCAAGTAAGTTTCTTATGGATCTCATAAAAGTTATAGTACGTATATGTGGTTGAACCTTGAACTTTAACCCACGTTTTGGTGCCAGAGAAATTCACTTTAAATATATACCGCTTCATAAGTTAATTTCTCATTCAATTACAAAAGTTCCTATTTTGTAATTGTTGATAATGCTGACTGAGTCTGACAGCTTATTATTAACGCACACAGGTGGTTCCCGCGCAAAGAAACAGATGCCGACAATTCGCGCCAAATTTCGAATTTCTACTGGAACAGCTAAAAAGATTCCCAACGAATAGCAATAAAAACTTCAAAATACCTTACTGAAACCCTCTATGAAATGCAAAGTTTTTACCAATTTGAATCGTTTTCTGTAAATAAACAGATGAAAAACTTTATTTAACTCTTACTCAAATACAATTACAGTTTTCGACTTAAATATAACCATCAGAATCCAGAATTCCTGCTCAAGCACGCATTTCTAGGACGTTTTCCTAATTAGCTACTGTGAGAAAGGTGTGTATATAATTGGCCTTCGACTCGCACACTGATAGATACCGGCAAGCCGTGAAACTTCACTTTCGCTTTGATCCCGTTCCTGACTTGGGATCAGGCTTCTTCTTGGGGTCCTGTGTCTGTTCTTCAGAACCACCAGATTGTTCGGGCTTAGCTACGTCGAATGGCAGGCCTTCCAAAATCTCCTGCAGATTTTGCTTAGCATCTGCTTCAGCTCCAGTAGAATCAAAGTCGGGGTCTATGTCCATTTGCTCAACCTTCGGTGCACCACCAGTTTCTCCTGGTGGTAATAAAAATATAGAGGTTAATTTCAAAGGAGCTTTGTCTCGCTCAATTTCAATTTTATAATTACCTCCGCTCTCCTGAATCGACATTTGCATTGCGTAAGCAATCTGCTCTTCCTCAGTCATAGCAGCAAAATCTGGGGCAGCTCGTGCTTCAGCAACGGTACTAGGAGCTTCAGTAGACATTCGCAATGCTGTTTCGAGCATTTGTTCCTCGTTAGACGCTGCAACGCAAATCGATTTCAAGTATTTCGCTTAATGAGCACACTCATGGGCAAGTTGAACATAACTTACGCCCTTCATTAGCAGTTTCAGCTTGTTGAGCTCTGGCTTCAGCCTCTTGTCTTGCCCGCTGTTCTTCCATGGAAACTCTTAGAGCCAATGCTAATTCAGGGTCATCATTGGGATCGATTCCGAAGTCGAACCCACCGCCACCGATACCTCCAATCGGGCCTCCATCTTCACTTTGCAGAATTGGAGAATTCACAAGAGCGTCTGTCAAAGTTGGGCCTGGCGGCACAACAATTAGATGACTGCTAGTCCCATCACGACCGTTCAGAGTATCGATGAAGTTATTCAACACTTGCTGATTCTTCAACAATTCATCACCGAAAGCCACAATGTCCACGTTGACCTTTTCCTTCTTGAGACGCTTGGCCAGACGAACTAGCTCAGTTTCATCCACATTATCCAATGGACTACCAACGAACACTACTATTCTCATCTTATGGTTCTTTCCCTGCGAAAAAAAATATTTTTTTATTATTAACTTAAATCATTCATGAATTGTCTTCACATGAATCCTGCCCGGCCTCAACAATACAGGTAGTTGCATACCTGTCTATGCTTCAACGCCAAGTGAGCCACTCGCAAACCGGATAAAAGCTTCAACTCTCCATTTGGTTGAACAGCCAACAACTTGGACATTAATTTAGCTGGGTCTGTAGTTAAGGTCGTCAGAACTTCCGAACTAGAAATCGTAACAAGCTCCAATTACTCCTTGCTCGGCAACATCATCTAAATACAAACGTGTAAGATTCTCACCTCGCCAATGTCAGCAATCCGACGTTATTCTCAGGATTGGATCTCGTCTTTTGTAGCGAAACTATATTTACAGCGTCTTGAACAGCTGCCATCCGTGTAGGAACGAAATCGCCATTTCGCATGTAATTGCTATCGTCCACACTACGTAGAAAAAAGGTTAACATACGTTTTTGAACCTCTGTGCCTTAATGTTTGCTGCTTTCTTACCAGATCATCGTGCTTTCAAGAACCATTTTGATGCCGTTGGACAGTAAAACTTGAACAAACTTCTATGGTGAGATAAAATCCAGGCTCTGTAAAGTAAAAAAATGAATGTTTTGAAATTCTCGTAAGCCGGTATAGTATACTTGCTGTCTAACGTCCGTCGTCGGTCCACAAACGGACAGTTTACCGTCTTCTACGTGCTCTTCTACATCAAATGATCTCACAACTTCTTTACAAATTATTAATAGTTATTTGATCTTACTTACATTTTTTAATCGAAAATTTTGGACACAAAAGTTTAGGACATTACGACAAAAATATTCCACTTTTGCACCAGTGATAATGACTTTCAGAATCCAAATTTAAAATTCGCGCGACAGGAGAAACTTCTTTCAGAGCCATCTTCCGAAAGAACATTCAAGTGCATTTGTTTACATCAGTATCGTAGCAGATAGACAGTCTTGGCGATGCACACACTCATTGGGAAGCTGCTAATACTGCGCATAACGCAGGCTTTTGCTCTCAAAGGAAAAAGGCTGTTTTGAGCACATCGACGTTGGTTCATAACATCGTGAAGCATTTCTTAATGTGGGAACAGCACCTGAATTCGTATTGCTAAAACGACACAATCGATTACATTTCATAAACTATCGTTGTGTAGACGTTTAGCGATTGGGAAGGAAGGTTGAATTGTTGTTGTTTTGCTGAGTTCATTTATCGATCGACTGACGTGTAGGCTTCATCTCTGCACATTTTCATTAGCTTCATAAAACTAGAATTAGGGTTTCGTGAAAAGGTAACTGTTTAATCGTAATTTCGTTCATTTTAAAAAGTAGCATTTTGGCTTCAGTTTCATGGAAAATTAGCATTGCTAATAGAAGAAATTCAACTTCTGATCTGTCAGGATCGCTGCAAAGACTCCAGATTCCAGATTGTAAGTCCATCGTTGCATTCTTGTTGTTTCGTAATTATACCACGAATCTGACTCAGCATGGCCCTAATATGATTTTTTTCCATTTTCAGATCAAACAGGCTTCCCTTGTAGTCATCTAGTAGTCGTCGTTGCTGGATCCATTTCAGGGCATATATATGAGCACCGCTATGCAGAAGGCAAGGCATCTGCTCATTGCGAAAGGACTTGAGGACGGTGGAATGAAAATGCGTACTTGGAAGAGGAGATCAGTGTCAGTGTATTTTAACCCGTATTACGGTGTTTGTTTCCGACTTCGGCGAATGTTGGAGGCGCAGCATCATAACCGAGTGGTTCAGCTCGCTGTGAGTTGATCCACTGTTTCCAAAGAAGATTTTGACAATCTAGGAGTAGCACTGTTACTGAGTTGGGAGAGTGTAAATGAAGATAGGATTCATAATGAGCAGGGTTCGGAAATCTGAAGTTTCAGGACCAGAAGTAGGTCGTTCAGAAGGAGGACTTGCCCCAAAACGAGAATCGCCATCAGGTATCTGAGTTGCACAGGATTCGGTGAGGATTGTGAAGACGTGCACGTTCTGACTCAGATTTTAGGGCTCTCAGGAATCTTGTAGGGATGATAGTGGAGATCTGAGGCAGAATATGTACATGAAACGGGCTGAAAACACTTGAGTCGAATATCTTTGTAAATACTACGTTTGTACAGTCATGTTTTTGGATAAAATTAACAGACGAGAGATAGTTTTTTGGAGTGATAACCAATAAAAGCTATTTCAACAAGATGCCGCGGGGTGATGGAAGACTCATGCTCGACTCCAGGCCTGCCTTTGGTAAGTAACTAATCGCTAAGATTATGAATCTTGTGAGTATATTGTGTTCACAATTTGTTAATACTATGTGTGTTTTTCCCAGTTGACCGTATGAAAGGCCCAAAACACAAGGGAATGAAAAAGAAATGGGATACGGACGTGGCAATGGGAGAAGAAGGCGAAGGAGCAGGACATCACAGCCGGTAAATGAGCGCATGACACCGAATGAAAAGTGTTCAAAAAATGAGTATTTGCATCATTCTTAATATTTTGATTTTAGTCACTCTGGTAGAGGGAAGAAATTCGGTGGCCCGAGGCACAAGGGGAAACAACGAAGATGGAATGAACAACAAGGTCACGGAGGACCGCGGCCCAATGAATTTGGAGGAAGCAGGCATGGCGGGAAGCAAGGTCGCCCTAAACATGAAATAGGCCCTGCATGGCATAAAGTGATAGTGCGTAAATTGATATAATCGGCATGTTGCTCTGTAGCGTGCAGAAGGTTCAAATTTAACTGCTTTTTTGTTTCTAGGTTTACGATGGAGCTAAGTGGGACCGCGACCAACTACTGACTCAATTTGCAAACGCTTTGAGCGCAAAAAGTATACGTCTTCAACCGTTAGCTGTATGTGGATTCAGAAGAACAATGGCTCACTCTTTTCTGGTTTACTAATTTCATTTTCTTGTTTCCAGTACATTGTGAATGAGCCGAATGCAAGTTTTCATGTCGAAAATCGTCCTGTTGCGTATGCGATTTCTCAGCTTGAGTTTGAGACATTGAAGTTCAGAGTGACGCATTGTACTATACCTCCGACGGCCCCCATCACGCCTGAATGGGAAGAACGTTTAAGTGCGGAATTAAAATCGAGGGTCTCGCAAACTGGACATTTGAACTTGTCAGATTTTGCAAACACGTGTTCTTTAGCTGTGGAGAATTTTATGCCGTTGTACCGTGCTCAAGTATATGAGGCCGTATCAAGAGCTTCAAAAGATTGGCTTAGTTTGGTCACATCCGTGGACGCGAGCTCCAACAGACTGCCTAACACAGAAGGCCTGAAGTTCTTGGTTCAAGGGACAAACATACGTAGTTTAATGCTCAGCGACAACAGAGTAAGTACAATTATATGATACACTTGATTTCGGTAGTACTGTTTAAGCTGTTTGTTAAAATGTTGATTTTTGACGTCGTCATAGATTAGTGACCTTACTCGTTTGGAAAACTTGAAATCAATGAAGCTCATAGAGATCAATCTGTCTAATAACCCGTGCTCTGATAAAATCAAGGACAGAGAAAAATATGAACAAGAAGTGAAGCAGTTATTTCCAACTCTTCAAATGCTGGTAAGCTGACGCGAAAAGGTCAATCCCTCAAACATTTTTTGCCAAAGCTTAACAGTATTCGTTTTTCAGGATAACCGCCCAATAGATACTCAAATAATAAATTTTGACGTTGAGAGCGCTAGCTTTCCAGCTCCTAGGAAGTCATGGTATTGCAATGAATCAGCCCAAGCTGTTGTTCGAACATTTGCTGCAGAATATGTCCGACTGTATGATACAAGTAGAGACGACCTGCGAAACGCATACGGAGACCTGTCTGTTTTTACACTCTCATGCACGCAAGTGAAGGATAATTTATCAGCAATTTCTTCATCGATAAGCTCCTCGAATCCATTCGCTCGGTAATGTTCGATTATGCATTATGTTTCGAAAATTCTGAAATGCGGGACTTCCAGATAACGCTTGTCCTATGTTTACAGGTTGAGTGACTACATTGGTGAATCACGCAACGGACTGAATCAGCATAAAGGAAAACGAAAAACGCCGCACGTCCACGTAGGAAGAGATGAAATCATCACAGTACTGAGAAAGTTGCCGAAATCCAAGCACGTAGACTATGTTATCGACATGCCTGTCGCACTGGTAAGCTTTGTCCAAAAGAATCCAGTTTTCCAGTGCTGTTTTTAATTTCATTTGCAATCGTAGGAAGCGTTCATTGTGTTTACTTTGAACGGAATTTACCTGGAACCGACTGCCAAAGATACGCCTCGGCAATTCACGAGAACTTTTACTTTGGTTCCTTGCAATAGCGGTTTTGTAATAGTGAATGAGATGTTATTTGTGACAAACCCTACACAGCAGCAAATAAAGGTAAGCACCGGTTTGATATTGGCACCTGCTATAATTCTGCATCACGTCTGCAGGCATTTAAATTTTCCGGTCCTTGTTGCAGAGCCTAACCAGCGCGAATCCAGATTCTGGGTTTGGATTGGAAATGAAACGGGAAGCAGCTTTGCCTTCAGCGCTTGTGACAGCGAATGAGTCTGACGAAAAGTTGCGAGTTTTCATGGAAAGAACACGAATGAACCGTGATTGGGCCAAGAAGTATGTACACTAGAGATTGATTAGAGTCATTTTGACCGAACACGTGATAGTCCAATAATGGCCTTTTTTGTTCTCAGATGTCTAGAAGAGAATGCGTGGGACTTTGACCGAGCATCAGCTGTATTCCAGGATTGCAGTACCCGAGGAGTGATACCACCGGAAGCGTTCCAACCAGTGGCTTAATAGTAGTATCTTGAGTATATTCGTTGATAGTTGTTGACAGAGTTGCACTGTTACAGTTGTACATGGCATTGATAACTAGACTTGGTAGAATGGTGGGATTTGTACACTTGCGCTACAAGTGTTTGAATTTTTGGATACAGGAGAGGAGGGTATGCATTATTGAAAAAGTATATTTTGTAACGTTGTATATCTTCAAACTTTGGACGAGAGCTACAATTATTAATGTGAAAATGAGAAAAGAATCCTAATCAATTGTTTCTAGACCCTTTTACTATGTTAAATATACCAAGTAATATGTTGGTATTTCAAATGTTAAATGTTTGTGATTAGTGGTAATACGCATAGAAACTCCTGCGAGAAAAATGCAATGAAAGGAGACACGGTATTTGTATTTATTGTATTGGACAAAAGAAAGAAAAAGAAACACCGAATCATATATCTTACAAGTTGAGCTGTTTTCGTGAGTTCTGCAAGTATGTACATATTCAGGCATTGAAAGTATAAGAGCATGTTATGAACTTTTGGCATAAGCGTTTAGGAGTTAGTTCAAGTTCAAGTGGTCAGAATTTGAGTCAATCTCAATTGTGACTTAAGTCAAACTAGCTTTTTCAACGTTTGAATCGTCATTTGAAAGGGTTGGGACCAAAATTCAGTTTAAATTTACCGGTTTCAGCCACGAGGCTGTAGGTGGAGCAACGCGGTAAATTTCAAATACGTGACAACCAAACAGTTGTATTGTGCATACGCGGAAAATGAAGCACAAAATACATAGATGGATCCAACAGACTGTCAACAGCAAACGGGATGTGTGTGTAACCCAACGCTAATGGTTTAGGGTCTATAGTGTCGTAACAACCTGTGAGAATTCAGTATAAAGTGCATCTGATTGACAAAGCCGGTGCAAGTATGCATCATTTGTATTGGATGAGCAGTGTATTGATATCGTGTGAATCATTAGATATTTTTATGAGTCTTGATACATTGCCATTACAGGAAGTGTTGAATGTTTCTAATTAATTAGTTCTAGATTCAACTCCTTAAAAGGCCAAGCAGTTACCTTGCGCTGAGTTGATGAAATTGACATCGACGAGTATTTGATGTCAAGCCGGATATTCGAAAACCACAATCAGCTTATTTAATTAAGCTGAGTGAATCAAGTTATTCCGATCGAGCAATGGGTGTGTAATGAACCAAGTAGTTGCATAGTAAACAAAAGTAAATAGTAAATAGTAAATAGGGAAAGATTGTTCAAAAATTGGCCATTTTGCAACTTCGACATCCCTGATTAAACTTGAACGCCAATACCGATGAAGTGACTTGAAGAAACATCGCAAAACCTGTATTATTCTTATATTTATTTTGGGCTTTAAGTTACCAACGAGTACTTGCTGAAACAGTGCAAAGATGGTAAGCTGTTAGCACTTTTGAATTTTGAAACATTATGTTTGAATTCCTGGTACGTGTTGAATAGATCTGATGAAGTCGATTATTTTGCAGACGGAGCAACAATTGGATTGTGCGCTGGATCTAATGCGGAGGCTGCCACCTCAGCAGATAGAGAAGAATCTTGGTGACTTGATAGACATTGTTCCTAGTTTGTGCGAAGACTTGCTGTCATCTGTAGACCAGCCGCTGAAAATCGCTCGGGACAAGCAGTTTGGCAAGGACTACTTGCTCTGCGACTACAATCGTGATGGAGATTCTTACAGATCGCCCTGGTCGAATCAGTACGATCCAGTGCTAGAGGACGGAGCGATGCCGTCAGAAAAGTTACGTCGACTGGAAATAGATGCCAATTCTGCGTTTGAGCAATACCGAGAAATGTATTTTGAGGGAGGTGTGTCTTCTGTGTACCTTTGGGACCTTGAGCATGGGTTTGCTGGTGAGTTCAGAAACAGAATATCATAAAGCCAAAGTACACATTGATCAAAAGAAATTACATTGGATTCCTTTGAATAGGTGTGATTCTAATCAAGAAAGCGGGCGATGGCTCCAAGAAAATCAAGGGATGCTGGGATAGTATTCATGTGGTGGAAGTTTCTGAAAAGAGCACAGGTAGATCCGCACATTACAAGTTAACTTCAACCGCAATGCTATGGCTTCAAACCAACCGTGTGGGGTCCGGTACCATGAACCTTGGAGGAAGTCTGACGAGACAGGTGAGAATTGATCTTTGCTTCTGAGGATTAATTTCATGTTCGCAAAGGCTTCATAATGTTTTTGATTTTACAGACGGAGCAGGATTGTCCAGTGACCGAGTCATCTCCGCATATCGCAAATATTGGCAAGATGGTCGAGGATATGGAGAACAAAATTCGTACGACGCTAAATGAGATTTATTTCGGAAAGACGTTGGACATTGTCAATGGTCTTCGTTCCGCTGCATCCTTGTCTGACCAACAAAGGAGACAGCAGTTGACAAAGGACTTGGCTGCTGCCATTACCAAGCGAAACACGAAAGAGTAACGAAATTATATTAATCGCTCATACTGTATTTGTGGAAGTTGCTGCCAAGGAATGATATACTTTCACTAATCTTCTAAAAGCGTCATATACAGAGAGGTCATGAATACCTGCATATAATATAGATTGTCTAATAGTTTGGCAAGGTACTTTTTACTACTGGAAAATAGTTTTTCTAGCGTGCTAGTGAAGACTGATTCCAGGCGCAGTCGGCT